>JAUTDX010005880.1:0-23799 GCA_030844895.1 Ambrosia x helenae
ACAAAAAACTAACGGATCTAACGAGAACTACTAGATCTACAAGTTAAAACCCTAAACCTTTTGAAAGAATAAACGGTTTTGAGTAATAATCGTCACGTATTTGGACAATAATACTACGTACATGTGTTCCAAAGACATTACAATCGGGTGAAACTTGCATGGTAAATAATCGAGTACAAAGACTTAAGTTGTCCTTTAAATTCTAGGGCACTTTAGGTCGGACTCTAGTTTTCATTCGGGCTTACCATTTTCTAGCTTACTCACACGGACATGAGGTGAGTTTCACGACCCCTTTTTCATGCTACATTATTCAAGTTACAAACTGTTTGTAGTGAATTCTATCATGACTACCATGTGAAATATGAGACAATCGATTCATGAGCTCAAATAGTCCTTGTACACACGTTCACTGTAACCATTAGCTATCGGTTTAACCATGGAACACTTAAATAGATCTATTTGGTTTGACACCCTACTCTTGGTTAGTCGCGCTAAACCTGATACATACAAAAGAGTGCTACAAGATGAATTTTTTTTAAAACGTTACTCCTAAATTTTTTTAGATCTGCCACTACATGTATAATGCTATAAGATTGATAACCGCCTAGGCATACCCTAGTGAGAGGGATAGTCATGGCCATGTTAAGTATTTTATTTGACATAGTATTTCGATACTATGGTATGTTTTTGTCACATTACGTTTAAGTTTGCCATTTGTATGCAATGTATGTTCATAGCCCATATTGTACTTAGACATGTGGATCGTACACTTTTGAAACGTATGATACTTATATATCAAAATTGTATGCTCGCCAACAAATTATTTTACTAGATCTCTATTTTACATATGTTTATAGGAAATGCTTGAGATAATTTTGCCGAAACATGATCGCATAGGGCTCATGGACTTAGTTTAATAATTTAGTGAATTTTTTTTTTCGTAATTTGAACAATGTGTCTCTTTCCATGTATTGTAAGACAAATTTAAAACGGTTGATTTTAATGATATTTCAATTTAGTACCTTGAGCTTTTGAACAATCATCACTTGCACTCTGATGTTTCCACCATCGGTTGGGTGTGACATTATACAAATTATACAACACTACCCTAGCTATGAACACTCCGAATTTTATTGTACTAAATTGTAATCTTAGGAAAGAATCAAATTCAAAGTGATCCTCAGTATGAAGTGTGTGCGAAAAATTTTACTTGAGTTGTGGCAACTATCATCATATTAGAGTTGTGGGTGGGAAAAAAGGTCATGCAGAGACAAAGTTATTTGCATCGTATGTTGTAAGACATGACAGGATTAAGAAGTCATAATTGAAGAAATAGCATAAACCTATTGGAAATTGTAAGTTCACTTATATTAGTTTTTGGGTTGTTTTGGTGTATAAACGAGAACCTTCTCGGTTGGGCTTTCGATAGATGGGCTTCGAGAACTCGGTGGCAAAGGCCATGTAGGCCCAATCGGTTCTCAAAAGCAATAACATGTTTTGCTTTCATTATTAGTTTAGCGGTTTACTTTGATATGTTCTCTCTGTACCATACGGTTTATTGATAATATAATCGTGTGCAGGTTGGTTTTTCATCTGTTCTTGAATCGATACGATAGATTGTTTCTGCCAATTTGTGTTTACTTTATATCATTGTTATTTGATAGTTTTGGGACTACAATATCTTTATGTTAGTACCAATTAATTTTAGAAGAGAAACACAATTGGACCGGGCTTAATATGTATGTGGTATGAGAATGATCCATCAACATTGAGGGCTTCTTGTGTTGTCGTGGGGCTATTTTTGGCACTTACATGTGATGTGAATATTTGACCATGTGAGTTTGTTACTCAATGAAACAAAAGACGTTTCATGTTTCATTTCGTTGTGTGGCTTATTATATTCGTTTTTTAAATTATGATTTTTTTATCCTTTATTTGAATCATTACCTTTTCACAATTCAAGGTATTCATGTTATTAAGTATTGTTACAATATCATAACCTCCTAGTCATGGTAGTCAATTTAACTTATTTTCAGACAGTAAATAAGAAGTTGAACTCGTATTTTATTATAAAAAAAATCCCACGAATTCTGGTGACATTGTGTCGGTGGGTTTCTTGACCCTGTTCCGCGATATCTTTATAATTTCACTTATCTTTCGACTATAACTAAGGGGTCAAACTCATATTATTACACGTCATCAAGAAATTAAATTTTAAGTCAAAAAGGAATATGAAATATCATTAGAAAAGATCATAGTGTTGAAGTTATTGCATCCATCAAACAAACCTACTCCTAGAATTCAATGCTTTGATCATCAAGTACCGACATGGTTTGTACCTCTCACTCGTATTTATTACGCGGATAAATGTCTTTCATTAAAATTTCGAACAAAATATGAACGAATAATTGTTGATGTCTTGTACTTTTTATCATTGTCATCTAAATGTACTACACATTACATTTCAAGAGTGTGTGTATATGTGTATGAAATGTGTTTATATGTATGTATATGAAAGTAAAAAATCAACTACTCTACGTATTAAGCTATCTTATAGTATTAGTTTACTTCTTATTTTATTAGGACCCAAAAAAAGAGATAAATTGATGTGGTAACCATTTGAGGTCGATGTTAAGCATAGGTAAAAGATGTTTCACGATCTTTTCTTAAAAGTAAATCAAGGTTTTACTTATTAAAACAACTTACATATAATTTTTCAATAAATTAATGAAAGAAAATTGAGTCTTTTAGTAAATATTAGCATTTGCATTTTTTTGTGAATTATATAGATGATTGCATATTTTTATTTAATACAATATACATAGAGGTCGGCTCTACTTATAGGTCTTCAAATTTAAATGACATCAAGTTATAAATACTAATATTAGAAAATTTTAACTATGTAGTTAGCATTAACATGAAAAATAAACCCATAAATGCACATTTAGGTTTCGAGTAGAATTAGTTGGAATAGATAACTACCAAAAGATATAATTATTAACAAAACATTGTTATGATGAAGAAGTGGTTGTGGTTGTTACAACTATCATGTTTACAACTTTAATCACCAATATTATTAATTATCATTTTCAACAACTTTCAACTTACGTGTTTTAATTACTTATATAAAAAAGTTTTGTAGATTATTTCATATAGAGGGCGGGTCAAATATATTTTTTAAAGTTTACCTAAAGCATGATATGACATTATCATAAATAACTGAAAGTTAGTATTGATTGTAAGACATATGTGTTTATTTTTTTCATCAAATATTAGTTACAATAGTTTCTTTTAAATCAAATAAAATTTTTTATATATTTCATTACAGTACATAATATTTCTATTAAAAACACCTAAGTTTTTATAAGTTGTACTGCATTCCACAATGCATAGTGCAATTATCTATATTGAACCTTGCAGTGGCGAAGCTTGACCCGAAGGTTCGGGGGGTCCGAAGTCACTAGTTTCGGGGGTCGAAAACCAGTTTCGGGGGGTCGAAACCCTATATTTACAAAATTTTCTATACGAATACTATATAATCGGAACTTCTGCACGAAAATTCGGGGGGAGGGGGGTCGGCCGCCCCTCCCGCCCCAACTAAGCCTCGCCACTGGAACCTTGTAAAGGGTGAAGGATTGGAGAGGTCAAGGTGTCTCGCTCCTCCTGATTTTTGCTCGGTAGTGTAAATTTACTATTATTCCACTCGAAAATTTTATACGTATTGAGTCCCCCTCCCCATAATTTAAGGGTCCGCAACTTTTGACTCTCATGAAAGTTTTTCTCAAACTCCGCCACGCCACCGATGGCGTGACTAACCCCAGTTTAGAGCGTATAGATTTGCAAAAAATGATATAAATTGTTTAAAGAATAAATGAGTCACTAAAATGACGCATGTAAACAGGCAAGATTTTTATAAACACAAAGAGCGTATGTACCACGGGTCACATGCCGATAAAAAATAATAATAGTAATAATAATTGGCACGTAAAATAAAAACACACTCCTCCTTCCTTAATCCTGTCCTTCATACTTGATAGTATTGTCTCTGTTTGTTTCTTTCATGTCCTGAAACTTGGTACCGCCATTGTTATTGTCTTATTGTCTCTGTACAACATAATTTAACAACAACAACAACCTTAGTGTGTTGTGTGTAAATTGATCAAACATCATGAAGCGGAATTCAATTAATGTTCCGGTCACCGGATTACTCTCTCATCGGAGAGTCATGAGCTTAACTACTAATGAGGATTTGAACAGCAGCAACAATTTGGATGTCTTGTCTCGTAATCGTCGTACTCTCTCTGTCACCTCTTTTGATGAACCCGACTGTACGCTTTCCATTTCATGTATCTCTACTTTTTTAGATCATTCTTATTCGACCTTCACTTTCTGTTTTGGATGAACCGATTAAGGAACATTCAAACTATGGATTTTCTTGTGTATTTGTACGTATGATTTGTTTAAAGATTAAAGCGCAGTATGCGTAGTTTTCGCTAATTTGCTTGTTAAAATTACTTTTGACTGGTTGTTCTAGTGTTAATTAGTATTTTTGAGTTTGATAATCATACATGTTTGTTTAAATGTTAAATCAGTTCAGTTGAGATTGGAAGGGCTTTTGGCTGGAACAACAAAACCTGCAAAAAGTGTATTAGATGATCTGCTTTCATCTAATGAGGGGAAAGCATGACTATGACTGGTAATGTTGTCTATAAACTTCTCATCTCATGTCAAATTAGTTTAATGTGAATATGTGATTAGTGATAATCCCTGCCTTTACTTCATTGATGATTAATTTACCTAATTTGCTTTATTTGATTGGTAATTTGTTAAGCGTTCTGATTCTGATTGATTTAACATAATAACTTTAGTTTTTTAGCCTATATGTAATGGGTTCACCTGTTTTCACTGCCACATCATAAAGTGAGTGTCACATCGGCATGAACGCTCACTCACTTTGTTTCACCTTTAGGTTGGATGGTGTGGAATGGAATGGAACCCCTAGGCCCTAGGGGCTCCACTGCGCCACCTCAACGATACATCAACAGGGGGCTTCATTTTTCTCCTTTCAATAACGCCCAAGAAATGGAATAGCGGCCCCAGTGGCGCCCCTCCCCTATTTTCGATTTTTATTAACGAGCCTTCAATAGCCCCCCCCCCCAAGTGGCGCCCAGGAAACAGGAGGGGGGGGGGGGCTATTCTTTGAAAAATGCTGAGGTGGCAGGCATTATTGCTTGCACCGTCCAGCCTTGATGTGTAATGTGTAATGGTTTCACATGTTTTCACTATCCACCACCTATTAAAATAATATTTAAATGAAATAGATAAAAAATAAAAATAAAGTTCAATCGGCCCACCACCCTTCTCCTTCACAACGCCTGTGGACTGCATCACCCTCTCTCCTTCACGCCTCCATCACGCCCCTATGAGGTGTGTTTAACGCCCTTCACTTGCTACCTCACTAGGGGCGTGATTCCATTACACATAGCCTTAGAGTGTTACATATTGTGCTTGTAGTTGAACCTGATTATAAGGCTCACCAGTCACCATGATGTAAGGTTTTACCATTTTTTCGGTTACAGGCTCTTGACTCCACCAGAAACATCTCCACTTACTTCTACAAATGGAAAAGAATCTCAACCAAAATCAGTTGCCCCAAGAAGAAATTCTTCAGTTAGATCAGGCTCTACAAATACAACATCAAGGGTGGGTTTTTTATCCTTTTTATTTATCTTTTTCAAACATATATTTACTACATGTTACATGGCACAGACTTAACTTTAGAACAATTGAAATTCTGTCTGCATTGTAGCTTTCTGTTTCTCAATCTGAAAGTAACCATCTTTCAAGACCAACTAGAAGCAGTTCAGTGACTCGCTCATCGATCGCTACCACTCAACACACAAGCAGAAACTCTAATATTCTAAACACCAGCTCCGCTTCTGTCTCTTCTTACATAAGACCATCCACCTCAACTAACCGTTCACCATCAGCCACCAGAACCTCCACCCGAACAACACCCTCCAGAAGCCGCCCATCATTCACTTCCATTGATAGAATCACTAGACCATCAACTCCTACTCCCCGTCCCCAGTCACCTACAATTCGGCCAGCTTCTAGGCCATCAACTCCAACACGTAGGAATCCAACATCTTTTAACAAACGGAGTGTGGGACCTACATCCAGGCCAAACTCTCCTATCTCGAGGGTCCGAGCCTCCCCTCAGCCCATCAATCACCCTGACTTTCCAATGAAAACACCACCAAACCTCAGAACTAGTTTGCCACAAAGGCCTGTGTCTGCTGGTAGGTCCAGGCCAGGTGCAGCCTTGACAGTGAAGGGAAATGTAGAGAATACAAACACAAGGAGACCGTCGTCGCCCATTGTTGCTAGGCGAAGAGTTGCAGACCCACCCGACAGGGGTGGTCGCATGCTGACGGGCATGCGGTTGAGTCAACTACAAGAAAACCTATAAATGTGTTGAATTCTGAGAATGGTACAGGGTTTGGGAGGAGTATCTCTAAGAAATCACTTAACATGGCCATAAAACACCTGGTATTATTCATACCTTTTAGCATTCTCTTTTCTTATTTGTTCTCTTACAATTGCTAAATTAAAAATACTATTTTTTATAAAGAATACTATTTTTTATAAAGGTAAAAATACTATCTATAAGTATTACTGTTATAATATTTTTCTATTTAGTGTAACATTTTAATCAATTGAAAAGAATTCCTTTTTAGCCTTGATTTTTGTTGAGATATTAATAGTTTTTTTTAACAACAATCACTTTATAACTGCATATAAAGAGAGTTTACATATAGATTTTTAGATTTATGTTGATATAAGCCTTTTAAAAGAAATATTACCTTAAAATTCACAATTATTATTATTGTTGCTAATGAAAAAAAAAGCTTCTAAAGCAACATTATTACCAACTAGTTTAAGATTAACACTGTCATAAACTAGATTAACTATTTACGGTCGGGCCTGACCTGACCCGACCCATGCACAATATTTTACCTTTTTCACTAAGTTTTTTTTTTTTTTTAATTCTACTTGACTAATACTCTTCAATAATGCAAGTAAATCAACTCAAAGAACCTCTATGGATTGCAGGATATAAGAGCAGGAGGCGCACGCCCACTTTCTGGGTCAACACTCTTTCCTCACAGCATTAGATCTAACCATGGTTCAAGTGCCAACAACAATGTAAACTCAAAAAATGCAACTTTTAATAACGGTTATTCAGATAACAGAGTGAAATGCATGAGCATAGAAAATAAAAGCCCGTATTATTCTAAACTAACACATGTAGACGTTTATGAGAGTCTGAGGTACGATTCGATTTTACTAAAAGAGGACTTGAAGAACACAAGTTGGCTGCACAGTGCAGATGAAAAGAGTGACCAAATTCCATTGTTTGATAATGGATTTGAGTCACTCCCTGAACCTTTTGCCCCTTTGTGATATGTCTTCTTTATATTCATTAGTTTATATTTTATATTCCATCATGTTAGCTCTGTTAAATGTCTGTTAAAAGGTCTGTATAGTTAATTTGTTGAAAATTTTATATAGATGGGTAACATCAAGGGGGTGACTGCGGTATGATAAGAGCTAAAAGGAGTTTAAAAGTTAGTTAAGAGTTAGTTAAATGTAAGGGCAAAAGTGTCAAGATAGTTTGTTAGTAAGGGCAAAAGTGTCATTTGTAGTGTGAGTGTGGGTTATAAAGTCAAGAGTCTGTTAAGACAAATGGCAGTTAATCAATAAACGACTTTTCCCGCTCAATCTTCTTCTTCTCTTTCTCTCTCAATCTCTATTCTGCCATAGCTAATTCCTTCAAGATCTGTCTATGATCTTCTGGTTAGTTAGGTGTTTAATCACTATCTGTTAGTCTTAAACACTGGGTCATATCACGGTATAGGTTGGGTGTCCGTGAAAAGTCGAGATGGTTTGCGCAAGGAAGGTGATTAACCGCTGCTATGGGTGAAGCGTATCAATACACGATTTAGGGGGTGATTGTTGGGTTAATCTTTTATTTGATGGGTCATCAGGTTAGCGGGTCACAGATGCGAGTCAAAGTAGCAATTTATTGTGGAAGACTTGGAGCTTAATTAGCTTGTTATTAGGAACATCATTTAAAGATCAAGGGTCATAATCCTATTTGGTAGGAGTTACTTTGACATGTTCAGTATTCATGTTGCATGGTCTTTTGTCTCTGCGTTTTCCCTTTCGTGGAATTCTCTTAAAAACATTCTTTACATGAATTTTCTTGCGTGTTTGTGGGGCCTGAACCAACATTTACATCTTGTTTATTGCATGTGAACCCGTTTGACACACTTAGATAAAGTAGGTTGTGTTGGGTTACACACTTTTAAGGTGTGTGATTAGTGTTCATGTTTGTACACGAGGGCTCGTATTTGAGTTAAATGCCGCCCTTATTTATTGTACATGACAAAAAGTTACGGTTTGCTATGTTGAATAAATGTATAGATTTATCTTATGATTGTCAATAAATCTAATCTAACAAATAATAAAAAACAATCTATTATGTAATATCATATGATGTTGATTAAACAAAATGTGACATTTCTACATCTTACCCTCCTCAGACCCTACCTTAGCTTTGCTATTGGTGGGATTAACGGAGTATGATGATGATAAATTGATAATGGTTGTCCTTACACAAGGATGAATGCTTAAAACACTTCAAAACATACTTATGCAATGGAAGGATGTCATGTACATCCTTTGTGGCAAGTAAGAGATGACATCTCCCTATTGCTCATGCTCTTGTATATTGTGAACTCACTACACAAGAAACAATCAAGTTGCTATCTCATATTACACACATTAACTGCCCAATAAAAGAAAAATAAGCAAATATAGTCTTTTATTCCAAATGGATAACTTAAAAAAAACACCAGTAATGAAAAAAACAAATGGTATGCACTGTAGTTTATCTCTTGATATAGTCCTCACTCTATCTCTCTTATCTAGTATCAAAAGTTTTCACAGTTATCCTACTTGTTTGCTACAATCATATAAAACCATCATTCAATATTGTTGGTTAATAGATTCACATTATAACTTACTTCTGAACCAAGTCGGCCCCACTCACGTATCTCGCAACAAAAGATATCAACCTGAATGGAGCACCGATGAGTGGAGCGTCTGTGAGAGGCACCGGGTCAGAGTTATCGGAAACAGAGTTTGCTGATGTGGCATCATTCTCGTTTAATGAAATCTGCACTATTTCTCCAGACTCCATGCTTACTTGAGAAATTTGATTCAAATCAGAACCCTGTGAATTCATTTGATGCACAAGTTTATCTGATGGCATTCCTTCTTGGAACCAGATAGTGAGTCCATGTTGCTGTCTGTGTCTGGTTTTTCAGCTGATGATGAAATTGGATCAGTTTCAGAAGCTGATGTTTCATCCGTGTCAGCAGCTTTTGGATTTTTTACTATTGGATCATCGGATTTAATAGGTGAAGATGATTGGGTGGTTGTCGTCTTTTGGTCAAGCTCGGTTTTTAAGGCGTCGACCTGCAAATGCATAGCAAAATCACTGGAATTTGTGACTATTGGATCATTAATGTTAATCGACGTCAGCGTGTGCTAAAATTAATTACCTTATCAACTAACTTCTCCTTTTCAGAAAGCAATTTTGCAACAAGCGCTTGTGCAGATTCCAACCGTGAATTCATTTCCTCGTATTCAGAAACGCGCTACACCAAGAAAAAAAATGTCAGCAGAGCCAGATAGGGTATGTAACCACTAGGGTGTAGAGGATCTGATCAGAGCCAAGCCCGAGCTCTCTCAGCTCTCTATATTCTTAGCTCAAGCTCGTGTAAGCTTGGTTTCAATTTAACCTTTTAGCGAACCAATCTCAAGTAGTTTAAGAGCAGCTTGGCTCGTTTACACCCCTAGTAACCAACCAACATGTGTTAAAAAAAAAGAATCTAAGTATCTAACAAACCTTGGCTCTTTCAGAAGATAAATGGGTGGCTACAGAATTCTCAAGATCCTGAATCTTGGATTGAAGATCAGAAACATGTTCTTTCAGCTGCTGATTTTGGTGGGAAATATTATTAATAGACATTTCCAACTCGATCACCTGCAAGGCTTTGTTTTATTTTTTTTTCATATCAGGTTAAAGAAAACAAACTTCTTAAAATGTAAAGATGTGTATATACCTTTGCTTGTAATTTTGCATTGTCCTTGTTTAAAGACACTATTGTTTCAGCTGCTGAACTCTGCAACAAAAAGGAAATTCAGACTAAAGAAACCGTCCAGTTGTTGAAGCACTCACAGTCTCGCACCACTTTGATAAGAGATGAGGCGAAAAAAGAGAAATACGAAGGGTTGGGCTAAATGCACCCCCAAATTTCTTGGTCTACATCGCATCTTACAATCAGTACATGTCAATCAAATTAGTATTTTTTAGTTAAAAAATATTTGCTTTTTTTTTAAACGACTTAAAAAAAGAAACTTTTTTGTTCTATTTTTCAAGTTTTTATATTTTTTTTGGTTGTTGCCAAATCGGTCTTTTTTAAATACTTTGTTGTAAGAAAAACAAATTTTCTAACTATCATTTGTGTTTCATTTTCTAAAAGGGTTTTTCTTAAATGATTTTTCTAAAAAAAATCAACGTTTTATCAAAAGCAATCTGAAACAATGTTTGATCTGATGGTAGGGAAGGACTAACCGACTAACTTTATGAAAGATAGGGTACTGGAGGATACATTTCGCATCACCAAGACAGAAAGAGAGCAAAAAAGAAAAAAAGAAATAAAAATAGTAAATTTCCCTTTTTCAAGTAGGAACCATCTCTCTTAATCAAGTCAACATGGCAACACCATTACACACATCACAAAATAGTTAGGAACTTGGGATAAAACATGTTCCAAGAAACTGTAAACGACACGTTATATTTGCGTTCAGATGGATCAAGAGCTCTTTAGTTAGATTCTGTTATTTTTTATTCGGGTTATGTTTTATCTCTAACAGGGTCAAACATGAAAAATGAAATATATAAGCTTTGAAAGAAATGTATCACAGGTTACCACTAGCCACTAGGCTACAAGCCCTTTGGTTGGAACTAACTAAAAACTGTTTTAGTTGTTTGTACCAACCTCAAACCATTTTTTTGCCTTGTTAACAATAAATAAATAAATAAAAGATGAACAAAAAGAGTTGTTGGTCAGGCGGTCAGCCCAACCCGATTCAACCCACACACAATAATGACCCCACACAACCCGAACTTCTATTTTTTTGTTACTCGACTCGCTCATTATGCTACATCTATAAATTCTAAATAAGTGCACATGTTTGTAATCGTTCGTTCAGTATATTGATAAATTTTGCCTGAAGTACCGTTCCCTTTCCAAAAAAAAAAATCTAAATAAGTGAGTATAGAGTGAACTACCGCCAAGAAAAGCTAACACAAAATAATATTAGTGATGCTCACCTCTTTTTGTGTCAAGTTAACCTTTTCTGCTTCCATCTGGATACGTTTTTCTTCAAAGTACACCTACAGATAAATTAAAAGAAAATATGCTTTTATAATGACTAATAAAACATATGCTTACAGTTATTAATCTCAAGTATCAACTCACCTCTTTTTGAAGACAAGACTGTTTTTCTGTTTGTAATTGTGATATTGCTGCCTCAAGCTCATTCTGATGATCAAAACACAAGTTTCATCATGAGCGCTTGATTTTCCATCAGAGAACGGATAAACAAAAAATAATTATTTAAAAATTAGAATTACAGCCAAAAACTTCCGATCACATTTGTTTTTGTTACCTCTTTATGATGCCATAAATTTCTTTCTTGCTGTGATTGTGAAATACTTCTCTCGAGGTCAGCCTGTAAATATGTATCAACAAAAACCATAAGAAAGATTTTGAGAAAGTTCAAAATAATAATAAAGCATATGAGCCTTTGTTTCTCAAGGATACCAATCATTACCTCCCTTTGTGTGTGCATGTCCAATTGCTCTTGCAATTCTCTGACTCTTTGTTCTAGGGAAGCCTGTGAACACAAAGTTAAGAACAGTAATATAAGAAATATTAATTGCTGGTAATCACGTGATTCAAAAACAAGTTAACGAAAGCACCGAGTTTAAAACGAGTTTTTACCTCTCTGTTTAACCAATAGGACTTCTCAGCCTCAACTGAACGCGACTATACAGCAAAAGTTCAAGCAGCAATTAATCAGGCTTTACATAAATAAATAATGAGCACAGTAAGGAGTACAACATATTGCTATATTGACAAATACAAAGTTTTAAAGCATTGTTGATTATAACGGTGAATCTAAACTAGTTTCAATGGTGTGCGGTGGCGCTCCTTACTTTATTACGGTGCGTCCAAATTGTATAGATCTGACGTATGAACAACTTAAGCAGTTAGAATAGTGCGTCCAAACCATTACAATGATGCGTCTAAAACCACTAGTAACCATACAGACAAATATACCTTCACCCTAAGGCTAACATACATGCGTCGCAGCTTGCATGTTATAACAAGAAAACCTAGTCGGGCAATACACAAACTTACTGCATAGGTCTGACGTATGAACAACCTATGCAGTTAGAATGGTGCGTCCAAACCATTACAATGATGTGTATAAAACCACTGGTAACTTAACAGACACATATACTTCTTGCATGTTATTACATGAAAATCTAGTCAGGCTATAAACACACTTACTGTTTCGGCTCCACTAATGGACTCTCGATCTGAATCCGCAACTGTTTTAGGGACATCTGAATTATCAGAATTCAGATTCTGATGATTCTGACTAGCTACATTTGCATGATTGTTATTTTCTGAAGTCGATTCCCCAACACCTGCAGACCCACTTATTTTTCCTGCTTGCTCTTCTTTTTCTTCTGTCTCTTCTTCTTTTCATTCTCCATAACTTCAAATCCAGAGACCGAAACTAAGAACTCAGGATTATAACTTATGGAAATATGCCTTTACCTACATACAGCACAAACCAATATGTAGTCAAGCCCATATAAATCAAATCATAGTTGAATCATCCTAACTTCTATTAGCAAACAATCAATCAATCACACCCAGTATATCCCACGAATAGTAAAAACTATTGGTAGGGTCAGGGGAGGGTGAGATGTAGGCACACCTTACCTCTATTAACAAACAATGCTACACTCATTCCACATGAACATATATTTGCTAATCAGAAACTAAAGACACGGAAGCTTAATTTAAAAGACATGAGGTGCTCTGAGGCGTTTAAGTCCCAAAAGCCAAGGCGCGCGCATCACGTATGCGAGCCGTATCTCTATGTACAACCAAATAAACTTTATTTGCATCTCTCTAATTTATTTCCACATCAACCTTTTTTTTTTTATCAAAAGTAGACCTCTCATAAATTCTTCATCCATTTGGTTGTTTTTTTACCAATCATCCTCCTAAAAAACACGAACTTTTACCAAACTTGATCCAGAAATACACGAGACACCGCTCAAGCCCCTAATGCGTTCCTCTACTAGCACCTTTTATCGACAAACAAGATAAAACCAAAGTGGTAAACGATACACTCATTTCATTTGAACATATATTTGCTAACTAAAAACCGAAGACGCTAAAGCTTTGTTTTAAAAAGCGTGAGGCACTCAGAGGCGTTTAGGTCCCGAACGCAAGGTGAAAACCAAATAAACTTTATCTGCGTCTTTCTCATTTATTTTACATACAAACCTTCTTATCCACTAAACCTTTCACAAATTTTTGACCCCTTTGGATCTTTTTACCCATAATCCACCTAAAGACCCTAACTTTAACCAATCTTGATCCAGAAATACATGAAGCCTTAAGCACATAAGATACCAACAAACAAAAAATCTAAATATTTAATAATATAAATCAATCCCACAAACTAAAACTAAAAGGTGTTAATTCTAAACTTACCAATTATTTATATCTCTAAGTTGCAGGCATATAAACATAAATTAAATGCAGAAAATGAGCAAAAAGATTATAAATACAGCAGTTTTTTCAATGCATTACAAAATAAAGATCACACATTGTGATTAGGTATCAACAAATGCGTGAATTGAGTTGGGATGAATCCAAGTTGCGTAAAGAAACAAAAGGATGAAATTTTGGTATACCTGCGTGTAGATCTGAAGAGGGTATTTGAAAATGTATATGAGATTAGATTAGGGTTCTTGGAAATTGTTTAAGGAAGATACGTCTTTCGATTCTGTGAGGTGGTTTTGGTTTCGCAATCGTTCGTTCGTTCGTGTCTTAACCATTATTATTATTTTATTATTATTACTAGATTTTTTCTCGGATCGTCCTCGAATAGACAAATCTAATATGAATTGAGAACACTTGGGGTATGTTTGGTATGGCGTAATAGAATGGATGAGGGAATGGAATGGAAGAGGTAATGGAATGGACAAGGTAATGGAATGGATCATTACCATTCCATGTCTTGTTTAGTTGCCATGTGGGAATGAAACAAAACATTACTTTATGTTGTTGGATAAGCAAGAAAAGACGAAGGAATAAAATCGGTGGTCAGTGGCGGTGATGGTGGGTGGTGATATGTGGCGATAGCGGTGGTGGTGGGTGGTGGTGGCAGTAGTGGTGATGGTGGAAGGTGGAGGTGGATGGCCGTGATGGTGGGCGGGCGACGATGGTGAGTAGTGGCGGTAGTGGATGGGGGGCAGTGATAGTATGTGGTGGTGTGTGGCGGTAGCGTGGTGGTGGATGGCGACGGTGGTGGTGGGTGGTGGGTGGTGGTGGCGAAGATCGCGATGGGTGGAGGTGGATGGCGGTGATGGTGGGTTGCGGCGGTGGTGGGTCGGTGAAGGTAGTGGGTGGTGGTGGTTGGTGGCGGCGACGACAGTGATGGGTGGTGACGGCGAGGGTGGTAGGTGGTGGGCGACGGTGGTGGTCGGCATTGGGTGGTGTTGGATGGCGGCAGTGGGTGGGTGACGGTGGTGGGTGGCGACAGTGGTGGGTGGGTGAAGGTAGTGGGTGGCGGCAACGGCGGTGGTGGGTGGTGACGACGATGGTGGGTGGTGGCGGCAACGGTGGCGGGCGACGGTGGTAGGTGGTGGGCGACGGTGGTGGGTGGTGACGGCGGTGGTGGGTGGTGACGATGGTGGTGGGTGGTGGTGGTTAGTGGGTTATGGTGTTGTTAGTAAAGGGTGAATGAGGGATGGAATGAAAAAAAAACATGGGGGTGGATGGAATGGTTTTGAGGGAATGGAATGCCTTGTGGAATTTGTGATTCCATTCCTTTAACCAACCAAACACACTATTTTTCATTACCTTGTAATGGTCCATTCCATTCCCCCTTCCATTCCATCATACCAAACGCTACCTTGGAGTCTGTTTGGTATGGGGTAATGGAATGGACAAGGGTAGGGATGAGCAATAAACCGGTCCGAACCGCGAAAACCGTAAAACCGACCCGGAACCGCTAGAACCGAACCGAATTAATGTTATAGGTTCCGGTTCTCATATTTTGGCATAATCGGATCCCGTTTCGGTTAGAACCGACGGGTCTGGTTAAGAACCGTTAGAACCGTTTTGAATTAAATTAAATATTTAAAGATTCTATTATTATTAGTTTGAAATATAATGTGTTGTTTCCTTTTTTTATATTTCGTAACCGCATTGGAAATAGCATGTCCAGACCACAGACCACAGTGAAGTTCTGAAACCAATATGCATGTAAGCTTAAATACTTTTTATTATATTTTCATTTAAAAATATCATTTCAATAGCAAAGTACTATGTACATGTGATGATCAGAGGACAAACATTAGCATGTCCAGACCAAGAATATGATGATATGAATAGTAATAATAATAATAATAATAATAATAATAATAATAATAATAATAATAATAATAATAATAATAATACTTGAAAATCCGGTTTAGGATCGTAATCACGAACCGTGATCTCACGAATACCAACCGTAGGGTGCGAAATCCCCTCCGGTTGTGCAAAATGATTCAGAAATAAACGTAAACGATCGTGATGACATAGCCAAGTAATTTATCATTTTTCAACAAAAATTATTTCAAAAATTTTCTAAAATCAGGCTTATTTCGAAATTTTTCAACAAAAATTATTTCGAAATTTTTTTTACACCTTAAAATTTGAAAAATATTGTCCAAAAATTCGTGGGTTCGAACCTGGAAAAATATAGTCTTATTCAACCTTTTAAAAGGGTCGAATGTAACTCGGTCTTGGTTCGACCTCAAGAATGAAATATTTTGAAAATCAGATACTCACTTTTGACCTGATGAAATCTAATCGAGGGTTCGAATGTGGAAATAACCAGGTTCGACCCTTTAATCTGACTCGAATGTGAAACTTGAAACACACAAAACTCACTTTCGACCACTAAATTCCACTTTCGACCTCCCGTAAGGTCGAATGAACAAGAAATGGTCGAATGAAAAACAGTACACACGGAAAAAATTTGGTTCGACCTAAAAACACACTGGTTCGACCTAAAATCAGTTGGTTCGACCTAAAATACTCTAGGTTCGACCCCTCGAAGCTCACATTCGACCTTTTCAGGTCTGTTTATCATCTTCAACCTCAAGAACACGAATCTGATCGGTTTTTGACAAAATTTTCACCAAATGTAATGATTTTGGATAGGTTTTGTTCGGATTTCAATTTAGACAAAAATTTGTGAAAGAATTTTTTATAATAACATCAAATTCAACTCCAATTCAATCAAAAACCATGTTTTTATGAAAAGCTTCAAAATTTCTAGGGTTTTGAACTTTTAATCCTGAATTCTAATCTGTTTTCATCAATTCAGATCAATTTGCAATCGTGAAATCGAGCCTATGCTCTGATACCAATTGAAAATCCGGTTTAGGATCATAATCATGAACCGTGATCTCACGAATACCAACCGTAGGGTGCGGAATCCCCTCCGGTTGTGCAAAATGATTCAGAAATAAACGTAAACGATCGTGATGAAAACAGATAACGAATCACCGAGCAATTTCCATAACTTTACTCTTTGTATTAGATCAAATCAAGAATATTACAGATAAATCCTAGACCTGATACAGAGAATATCACACATACACAAACTAGGGAAAAGCTCAAATGATAACTCTCTTTTTCAAAATAACTAACTTTTCCCTATTTTAGACTCCCACATTTGCTCATTTCATGAGGTCGAATGTGTTCATTCAACCCTCGTGGGTACGAATGAAACCTTCTCTATCCTTCAATCTTCATTCGACCTGTGTTGAGCTACATTCCCCCCCCCCCCCCGTAGGTTCGAATGTGTCTACTAATACTCAACATCTTCATAATCTTGGTCGTTTTCTGATTATCTGAACCTTCGACATTAAGTACCGAATCACTAGCTGGGGACATACATGAATAATGCACTTACAATACTCAAGAATCAGTTTACTATTTTGAGGAACAGTCGTTGGATGTGGCGATGGTTGGGTGCTCACCGGTTTTGGTGGTTTGTCAATGGTGGCGTTGGTAGCAGTGGTTCATCTTCCTGATGGCCGTTGTCTCAGGGGGCAAGGCGCTTAAAAGGCGTAGGTCCGGTGGTTTTTAGCTGTTTGGTTGGTTTCATTGTTTTTGTTTGTAATTATCGGTTCCGGTTCCAGTTCTGGAACCGAACCGTTTCACCCGGTTCTGGAACCGAACCGTTTAGTAATTATCGGTTCCGGTTCTCATATTTTGGAAAAAACGGTTCGCGGTTCGGTCCGGTTCTGAACCGTTGCACATCCCTAGACAAGGGAATGGAATGGACAAAGGAATGTAATAGATGATTGCCATTCCATGGTCTTGTTTGGTTACCACGTAAGAATGGAATGAATTATTACTTTGTATTGTTTGGTAGATAGGAAAAGACGTAGGAATAAAACCGACAGTGGTGAGTGGTGGCGATGCCGGTTAACAGTGGGTGCAAGCGACGGTGGTCGGTGGTGGCGGAGATGGTGGCGGTTGGTGGGTGGTGGCGGTCGGTGGTAGCGGCGACGATGGTCGGTGGTGGCGGGGGTGGTAGTGGTCGGTATGTAGTGGTGGTCAGTGGCTGCGGCGACGATGGGTGGTAGTGGTGGTGGTGGTGGTCGGTGGTCAGTGGCTGGCGACGTTTGGTGGTTATAGTAACTGTGACGGTGGTGGTGGTCCGGTGGGTGGCGACAGAGAGTGATGGTGACAGTGAGTGGTGGTAGTGGTCGGTGATGGAGAGTGTCGGTGGTAGTAGTCGGTGTTTGGTGGAGGGTGGCGGTGCTCGGTGGTGGATGTGGTGGTCGGTGACGGAGAGTGGCGGTGGTGGCGGTTGGTGCTTGGTGGAGGGTGGCAATGGTCGGTGGTGGAGGTGGCGGTTGGTGATGGGTCATGGGTGGCGGCGGTGGTGGTTAGTGATGGCGGTAGTCAGTGGGTGGCAGTGTTCGGTGACGGAGAGTGGCGATCGGTGAGTGGTCGACGATGCGGTTGTCGGTGGTGGCGATGGGTGGTAGTGGTAGAGGTGGGTGGTGGTCGGTGCCGATGAAGGGTGACAAAGGGAATGGAATGAAAAAAAACAGGGGGGGTGGATGGAATGAATTTTAGGTTTTTTTAGAGGGAATGGAATGGATGAGGTAATGGATGATTCCATTACCTTGACCAACCAAACACCTTTTTATTCATTCCATTTCTGCATACCAAACGCTATCTTGATAACTCATGAAACTTACTTCTAATTTGATGTGTGCACCTCTTGCTCGAGTAAAGTCTCTGTACAACTTTGTCACTTCCTCAAAACACTCTAAAGCTGCGATGTAAACCTGGAAAAAAAACAACCAAATTGGTATCAAATTAAATGTCATGATTATGATGATAGGTGATTCTGATGTGTAAAGTGAGCATTGTTAAAGAATGACATACATGTTCAATCTTTATTATGGATACAGTCGATCACATTGGGTGACACCAAATAAAACAATCAATAAGTTAGTAGTGAAGATCTATTTTGAAGATAAATAAAAATTATCCAACTGTTATCGACTAAAAAGATTGTAAGATGGTAACTTTTCGTGTCTCATGACTATTTTCTCCACTCATACATAATTTAATTATCTGTTTCAATAATAACCACACGAAAAATGTTTTTTTTTTCGTTTTTTTGTATAACACTATGGTACTCGTTGGAAAGATAATAAAACGCTCGTTAATTTGGTGTAATTTCAAAAAAATCGTATAAAAAAGGTATTAACGTTTTAAAATCGTGGGTGAAAAAGCATGTGTCATGCACATGCACATGAGAGAGAAAAAAATAATTTAATAGTTTTGGAAGGAAATTAAGGGGTGGGATAGTCTCACCAAGTGTCACGTGTCTCGCCTCTTTTTCTTGTATATATATATATACTAGGTTAGTACCCGTGCGATGCACGGGATTCCCTACATTATTATTCATAACAAATATAACTTATTATATAAAGAAAACTAACTTACGGTGTTAATTAATTGACATATTCGGATTAACGAATATTTTAAATAAATTGTCATGATTTCTATCTATTTTACTAATGAGTGTTAATTACAATATATAAATATATATAACTCTTAACAACTTATGCCGAGGAGATTGACACAAAGTGTTTTGTTTAGACTGCTTACATTTACGATTTAATTAACCTTGTTGAGACCTTTATCAATTTATTAACTGAATTCTTTGAAAGAACTGCAAGGCACACAAGCAGCAATCAGATGGATTTATACTGGTGATAAGATAATATAAACTCCAAAAATATTTTGCATCCTACAGTACCACCCATGCAACCACTCAAGAAACGATGAAAGGACACCTTAGAACAAAGAAAACTGCAAATGCCATAACATTATTCAAGGAACTGTTATAAACTAATAACGACTTTTAACGCATGCAGCCATTGCTTTTGGCCCAACAAAAGGAAATTACAATCTAGAAACATGTATACAATCCGGTCATGATACACAAATGTACAAAATATAAACATTTCAATTAAACTGCCAAAATTAATGGACTACATAAAGACCCATTTAAAGGTAGATATTACCATATCCAACATAATATTAACATGCAATACCAAAACAAACAATCAAGTACCAAGAAAAAATAAAACCAAACATAATTTTTTAGTTGCATTGCTAAGTTCACATAGTAGCCAGTGTTCGAACAAAGATTACTTAAAAAATATGGAAAAGGACAATACGACCTAATTATCCAACATTAAAAGTTTGTCTTGCCTTGTGCTTCTTAATTTGTCGTTTCTTCATTTTGGAAATTAAAGTTAGCACCAACATACCTTCAGTCTTGATGTACCTAAACGTGACAGTATTACCATTTTGTATTCCATTGCTTTCAACCATGCAGACCAATTTTAAACAGCAAACCTAGTTTCTTCTTTTGACTTTTCAATCCGAAGCGACATTTGAACTTCAACTCCTTGAAGATTCCTTACAGTCATGTAACTACCTTGTTCAAGTTTCGTCATCTCAACAACTATCTTTGGCATACGATAAGTAATGTAAACATATAAGGGTGAGGCTAACGTAAAAAACTTGTTAGTGTACGAAATGTAAGAAGTAATATAGATCGTAGGATTACACGGCTAATGAGGGGTACGATTGTAAAAAATCACGCGTCATTAAATTCACGAAAATTCTTCCAAGGGCAAATTAGTAATTATGACGTAAAACTGCATTCAAAAAATAATAATTAAACAAAGGCGGGCAATTGAATTGCAATTACGTAAAAATCGTTACAAAAGAAAAAACACTGAAATTAGGGTTATGAAAACTGAAACCAGAACAATGCAGACGAAAAAGATGAAGAAAGGCAACGTGATTATTTACAATGATAATACATATGAAGCTATAATTATGCATTATCGTAGTTTTTTTTGAAATTAACGAAATAATACTATTTGATTATAATGATCAGTTGAAAGAGGATCAATTGAAAGACGATCGAAACAACTGCATTACAGAATGACGATGAATGTTAGTGAAGGTACATTGTATATCTATATTTTAAAGTGTGCTTATAGATGTGCATGGTTAACTTACTGTTTCATCTGCTATTATAATTGTCAGTTGCATGAGTAAATTTAGCATTTGCGTTTTAACTGCTATGCTTTTGCGTGTAAATAATTTTGTTCCTGCTTTTTAAAAATAATGTATTTGCGTTTAATTAAATATGGTGAATTTGTTGTGTTGTAGATCCAGATGATGACTTCCAATCCCCTTTGACTAGTTTACAAAAAAATAATCGTCTTAGACACATTGAAAACAATACATTTGACTTAGACAATGATCTCGAAACGCCAAACAAGAAGTTAAAGAATGATAGAAAAGTGAATTCAAAAGAGTTCGTGCAATACAGTCACAAGAGACTTAAGATGAGATGTTCTCCAACTGATTTTATGGCGACTGTAAATTACTTAACGGATGCACAAAAGACTGATGTTAGAGGGATGGGATTTGGCAGCATACTATCAATGGAATACGAGTTAACTGCTACAGCATTGGGATACTGGTTGTTGATTAAACTATGATGATGAAACAAGCATACTAAATTTGGGCGATCATAGTATCAAAATAACATCATCAACAGTACATGAGGTTTTTGGCATCCCTAATGGAAAGATATCTGTTCTCGAGAAAATAAGCCAAGGAAGGGTTCTGATACTACTATCGATGAATTTAAAAACCAGTTTGATAATTCACGAGTAAGTGTTGGAAGAGTTCTGACACTAATTGGAGATAATGTAGATGGTGGAAGACTATTCAAATTGAACTTCCTGGTTACCTAGAATACAATATTCAGTGAAATCACAAAAACAACAGTGAATCAAAGATTTTTATTGGGTATTGGTGATGAATGTGAAATTCCAATGATGAATTGGTGTGGGTATATGCTTGAATATTTGAGGAGAACTAAAGTTGGATGGCTTGGTGATAAAGACTATTAGACCATTTGGTGTGCACCCGGGGAGAAACACTTTCATCTAACCTTTTAACCAAATAACCAAAATTTTATAAAATTATTCCATTCTTCACCAAAAAAAAAATACCAATGGATCCAAGGCGTTCAAACCCGCAACCCTTTAACCCGAACACCCCCGCTACTCCTTCGACACAAGCTCCAAACTTTCCCTACCCCACTACACCGCTCGACCCTATGGCATACGGGTTTGGCCATTTTGATCAACCCCAAAACCCTTGGCAAATGCAACAATTCATATGCATATGTCACACCCGAACCCGAATCAAATGCCAATGTTTCGCGTCAGGCCTCAATCACAAACCGAACCCGAACACGACTTCATATCCTTAGGTGTCGATGACGACGTTATACCCGAAACTCAACCAAGCTCAAAAAAAGACAAGAAAGGGAAAAAACGTGTCGTTGAAGGAAGAGGGGGTGGTAAGGCGGAATGGACTCCAGAGGAGCTCGAGGCCCTAGCACGAGCGTGGGTGAACGTGTCTACCGACCCGATACGAAGTAAGTTATTTTTAAACGTTTTGTTTTATTTTATTTTTTTTTGGGCCGAAGCCCTTTTGCACTTCCTGTTTAATTTTTTTTTCAATTTATTTATGAAATATAATTTAGATAATTAAATTAATTTATCACTTGTAGGTAACAATCAAAAACGGGATAGCTTTTGGGCCGCTATTTGCAAACAGTTTTTTAGGTTTATGCAACGGGAGCCGTATCGAACCGACCATTCCGTTGGTACGAAGTTTAGGGAGATGAACGCCAAATGTCAAGATTTTGCGGGTGCTTATCAAAGTTGTTGGAACAATCGAAATACGGGAGAAAGTGACGAGGATGTGTTGAATAAGACGCTTGCGATGTTTAACAAAAAGAAAGGGGGGTGGTTGTACATGAGACCGTATGAGATTTTGAGGGCGTGTGAAAAATGGAAGGTGGTGCCAAACGAAGTGGCACAAGCAAAAAGAACGAAGACGAGCTCGTCGGAAATTATAGTATGGGGGGGTCCACCGCACGTTGTGCTATCGATATAAATGATGACCCGGAGTTTGAAGATGAAGCTCCAACTCCCGAATCGGAGCGGCCAACGGGAAGGGACCGCGCTAAAAAAGCCGCGGCGAGCTCAAAAGCAAAGGCCTCCGCTTCGACATTAAGTGTGGTTGACAAAATAGATTCGTTAATTGAGAACTTTAACGACTTTAAGTCGGAGCAAAAAGAAAGGTGGAATGAAAGAAGGAAGGAGAAGGAAGTAGCCGCGACTCTAGAGAAGGAGAGACTAGAGTTGGAGAGGGCACGGCTCGCGTACGAGCAAGAAAAGGTGGAGTTTGCGATGATGGACAAAAATATCGACGATCTTCCCGAGCAAGAAAGAGCGGTGGGCGGCGAAGAGAAACATGATCGCGAACAAGTGGCTTGGAAAAGATATGCTTTAGATGTTTTTTTATGTAATTTTCTTGTTATTTTTTAAATTTCCATGCATTGTAGGTTGTACTTTTTTTTTAATTTAATGAAGTTTATCTTTAGTTTTTTATTACGGTTTTATTTTTTATTTTTTATTATTACGGTTTAAAAAAAATTAATTATATGTTTTTTATACATTTTTTATAAAAAATAATTATGAAATATAAAATATATAATTAAATAAAAAGGAAAAAGAATAAAAAAGGAAGGGGGAATGGGGGAATTGGGGAAGGCATTTCCAAACTTTGGGGGAGAAATGGGGGAAATGATGTGGCGCTGATGTGGCACTTGGGGGAGTTGGGGGAAAGGAGAGGCACACCATATAGCCTTATA
>JAUTDX010005881.1:0-22016 GCA_030844895.1 Ambrosia x helenae
AGGGGAAGCTAAAAAACCTATAGGATATGTATGGGATACAAAAAAAAATACTTTGCGCCTCGGGTATGAAAACCCCACCGCTTTTTCCCTCCACGCCTCAATTTTAGACCTCGTCGCTTTTGTGCGCCTCTCACTTTTTAAAACCAAGGGTGGTGTCTTGGTGCAAGATTCAGTTTCTTGTATGCAATGGATTTTAAGAGGCACTAGCCTTAAAAACTCAAAGTTCCATATCAACGGTGGAAACAAGGGTGTTGAACAATGAACACTATCAACCAGTTTCTATTTCAAAAATTATTGAATGGGTCAAGACTAGGAGTTTTCGATGGGCGAAAAATAACGGGGAGGAGGGGGATTACAAAATTTAGATTGGTCAAATTGGTTGCAAATATAATGCTGTCCATTTGGCTTAGTTCATGAAACTTCTGCCCAGCTACTTGCTGGATAGAAATCAATAACAAGTTTCTGCCACAATTTCTTATCTGTACTAATAACTTCCATACCTCCGTCCTAAATGATAAGACAAGACTCCTAAATCAAAATATCCAATGCAGTAGAAAAATTTCCATATCTCCACATGCCTTTTGACTGTTTCATCATCATGATGCTTCTTGGATGACTGTATGGAAATTAACAACTAACAAGTGATGTAAATAATGTGTTTTAAATGTGTCTAAAATATATGCTGATAAAAAGTGTACCTTCCTCTTTTATGAAGCTAACTGTTTTTCCTTCACGAGGTAATGGCATTGACAATGACTTCAAGTTCCTCGAGAGTTTTTGAGCTTCGGGAGAGGAAGGCCACACAATCTGAGTATAGGTATGGCCTTGATCTTCTTGTTTAAGCAGCTTCTCGTAGGTAAACTGACGAAAAATTACAAATAGAAAAAAGATAATATCTCCACTTAATAGTGGTGTACAAACAGAATCTAAACAATGTTGAAGTAAAATGACAGAGCATATTTGTCAGAATAAATCCAATAACGGATGGCGAATATTTCATCAAATAATAAATCACACATAAACCTCTTACCTTGACAACATCACTTTGTTCTTCAAAAGAAAAGGATGATCTTAAAGTTAGGGAGCGAGGACAACAACACCAAAGTACAGCATCCACAAAACCTATATGAGCCAATGATTCTTCATGGGTGTCTAGGTGTAGCTCAACATGCTCAAGTTCATAAGGCAGCAACTCAATTGCCTTTAGCGTATCTAACTCCGTGAGTTTCTGCAAAAAATGGAATGTACAACTTAGTGGTGGGACTGGGACTAAAGTATATGATTTCTTACAACAAAGTAATGCGTAAATGATTGATCAAAGAAACCAACCTGACTACATATTGCATGAATATACAAATTGGAAATTTTGAATCCATTATTCTTGTCCAAAAATAGCCTCAACTTCTGGAACCAAATAGCATCTATAAACTCGTCGGTATAAACATTGCATACATGCTTTCAAATGGGTTGAATCCCTTACTGTTGACCATTGTTTACCCGCTAGAGGATTGCGTAAACGAGGATTACAAGTGTATACGAATAAAACCAAATTGGGGGTATTGAACTCAATATCTTCCAGATCATAGGGTGAATATAACACCAATGTCCTCAAGGAATGACTTGACAGTTTGAGGTTGTTGCATTTAGATGATGTAACTAAACTTAAATTTTCAACGAATGGGAAGTTGGATAAGAAGTCGGTAAAAGCATTCGTGTTTGCTAAGGGGTTCCCATGGTAAATTACTTTAGCCAGTTTTTTGCATGAAGCCAAGTTCATTTGTGGTTGACCTGTTTCACCCTCTTCTGCTACGAAAAGATGAGATAGATTTGGTGCTTCCATATCTATTATCTCAACTGGAGTGTTATAAATCCAAACATTTTGAAGGTTTTGATGTCCATGAACACAAAATCTTTTGAAACCAGAACATCCGATGACATGAAATTGTTGTAGAAGAGGGCAGCTAGTGGTGAGATACTTGATCCCTTCATCATCTATCCGGACATATGCAAGTCCCAACTTAATCAAAGACTTAAACCGGAGAGCATCAAGCATGAAGGAAGAAGGCAAGTCACAGTGAAATATGGTCAAAGATTTCAGCACAGAAACGGATAAGAGTATGTTAGGCAAACGGTACTTAGTAATAGGCGAAACAGAAGCAGAAGCAGATTCTGGGACATCTGACAGGTTAGTAATATTAATCATCAACACCCGTACGCCTTCTGAAGAACTAGTTCAAGGCATCTATTAACAATATCTAACTCTGCAGGCTGCAGGAGAGTTGCATTGAGCATGAGGAGGTCAGCAGCGACATTATGATGGCAGAATCTAGAGGTGGTATGCTCAACATACTTGAAAAAACTTTCACGAGATGTAAAATTATCGATTTTGAAATCTAAAAAGGGGTAAGAAGCGGTGAGGCGAAACCAGGTCTTAGACAATACGCTCATTCGGACACGCTCTGCAGGAGGGCCATCTAAAGTATTAAGACAACTGAGGATGCGATGAAGAATAGGTTCAGGAAGGTGTGAGATCCTATCCATCTCTGCAATTAGGGTTTCCAACTACAAAACGGAATTCAAACCGTTAAAAGAAGTATTAGTGATGTTCATCCAGAACATATATCAAATGTACATTGGGGGCGAATGTAATGTGAACAATATTATCCAAGTAATAATCAAATTTAAACTTTGGGGAAAAGGATTAATTACCTTTTGAACATGAAATTTCAAATGATGTGTGTGTAGATTAATTAACAAACAGAGAGTAAACGCTGTTACAAAAGTGCGTCATTAGCTGAAACGTACGGTACAGCAGCAGCAGTTGGAACTTGGAATAATTTGGGACTCAGGAGAGAAGCAAGGATTTGAGTTATTAATGCTGGTGGTAGCTTTTTTCAGTGAAGATGTAGTTCAAATAAGGGGTGCAAACGAACCGAGCCGCTCGTGAGCTACTCGAGCTCGGCTTGGTAAAAAGCTCGAAATGTGGCGAGCCTTATTGAGTTCGAGCTGAGCTTGAGCCTAAAACAAAGCTCGTTTATTTATCGAGCCCGAGCTTGAATCTGACATGTGAAGCTCGTTAGGCTCGTCGAGCCTTATCGAGCATAGTGTATTATTATTTTTTAAAATATTTAATAATATTTACCACCCGTTTAAAGTTGTTTAATAAACGAGCCCGAGCTCACGAGTCTGAATGAACTATTATTTATATTATTTTTATTTAATATATTAATTGATAGATAATAAATGAGCTGAGCCGAGCTCGAGCTTGAGAAATTACCAACGAGCCGAACTCTTATAAGTTAATCGAGCTCGAGCTCAAACTCTTATAAGTTAATCGTGAGCTCATGCTCGTTTACTAAGTTAATCGAGCTCGACGGGTAATTTCTCAAGATGTCACAAAAGCATCGATTTCATGCGAATTTTCTGGCAGTAGCTTTCGTTTTGTTTATGATAGTCGTTGCTGGTCGCGACTGTGTTAATACCACGCAGATCCACCGTCATACATGCTCCTCTACAGAGACCGGCTTTGCAACTCCGATTTAAAAGTCCGGCCCAATCGTTTTACACTGGTCTTCCGGTTGGACCACCGGCTAGGGGTCCGGCCGGCCAGTTTACTTTGCAAACGTTCCTAGGGGGATGACCGGACCGGCAGCACCTCCGATCTCCGGTTTAACCAGCCGGTCCGGTCCGATTTTAAAAACGTTGGTTCAAATATTAATATTACTAGATTATATCCCGGGACCGAACCTGGGACCAGTCACTGGAAAGAGTTAGAGAGAGAAAGAGTTAGAGACACCAACCTCCTTGACCTGCCCCCGACTCGTCTTGACGTCCCTCTGACCTTGACCCTTGACCCAAACCTTGCACCAACAACCAACCGTCAGCATTCGTCAGTCGCCACCACCATCGTATGCCACCAACACCCAAACCCACCTCAACCGTACCATCACTATAACCGTCACCTTCACTCTGTCACTGTTCTAACAACAACATCCACCATCATCTACCGAATAACCATCGCCACTATGAACTTTACTCTGAGATCAGATCTGGTCCGACCAAAACCCACAACGCGAGCCATCATCTAAACCATTTATCATCATCACTAATCTAAGATTCTTATTAAAAGAGATAAGATGTGGGTTTAGGAATTTCACCTTTGAGATCAAATCTAACCCAATCGGAGCTCAGGTCACCGGTACCATCAACCGTTGCTCAATATCTTCGTTGGAGGGGAAAAAGGGGCGTCGGTCAGAGGTCACATCCAATGGCTCCTCTTCCCGGTCTCTCTCTACTCTGGTTCTCTCTCTTCTTCTTCTTCTCTATCTCCAATCTCCTCTCTCTCTCTCTAACTCTTTCAAGTCTCTGTGTGTGTGTGTGAGATGAGATGAGAGGGAAGTGTTAGTGTGAGAGTGTTTGTGTATGTGCAGTGTTTGTGTGGATGTCGGTAGGGGGCTGTGGTGGTTGGTGGATGTCGGTGGTGGTGGTTTGTGGATGTGATGACGTGGAGAAGATGAAGTGGGGTACCCACATTAATTAGTATTGCCAATCCCCTTGTGATGGAGTGGCATCCTCCTTGCTTTCCTTATGGAAGGTGGGGAGTTCGAGTCCTACCGGCACCAAAATACTGCTGGCGAGCCGGGTTTTACCGCAGTGGGCATTCGGACAGTGGGTTTTCCCTGGAAACTGGTGTGAAATTATTGGTGGACTCAAGTTACTCTCGGAGTACTCCTTTGTCCAGTGGGTACTTCGTGAGTGATTAGGATTGATTTTGTTGGCCGTTAAAAAAAAATTAGTATTATTTTTTATTAAAGTAAGGGTAGTTTTGTAATTTCACACTCACTTAACTGGATTATTTAACCTCAGTTAGCTCCAGGGACTATCCGTGTTAAAAAAATGTCAAAAGTTGAGGACAATACCTGTAATTTTTAAAAGTTAGGGACTAAAGATGAAATCTGAGAAAACCACAGGGACTATTCAAGCAATTTTCTCTATTTTGTACTAGACTATATTAATAAGCAAACTGATTTGAACAGTGTTTTTGATTTTTTCCTGATTTGTAAACATGTTAAATATTGTATGTTATGAATATGTTAACTAAAGTCCTTCTAGATCAGTTGGTGTGCATGTTGTGTGTTTATGGGTTATAGCTGGGTAGGAGTCATGCCAGTGTGGTTTTTTTTTTTTGTTAAGTATCCTATATGATTGCTTTCCCCTGCCGTTTCGTTTCCTGACAGGGACTGTTTTTTTTTTAAAAAAAAAAATTTAACCTGTTTTTTAATTAAAACAAAGGGATGGTGGTTCACAGGTGTTGCGTCGGTAGGCTATCCACGTTTTATGTTGGCTGAGTCAATGTTCCACTACGTATTTTTCCTTTATAAACTGGGTTGTTCATTGGACTTCATTTTTTTTGGTCAATTGCACAGCCTAATCAAGCAGAAGAGCAGGTACATGTTGCAACTAATGGCTACGAATTTAGTGTTGCATGTTTGGCCGAATTCATACGTTTGTGTCTGTTAATTTCTGTTTAAAATGAGAAGGTTTCAGTGAGGTTTTTTAAATTTGTTTTTTTTGTAAAGAACGTCAGTTTAATTAATAATGGTTTATCAATGTGTTTGTTGGCTATCACGAAGTTTTCCAGCTGATGTTTATGATGTAAAAGTTAAATTATATTTTTTTGGGAAGTAAAGTTGATAGGTGGTTTCATGCATAAATAAAAAAATTGTTGTTTCGGTTTAAAAAAAAGCTGGTTGAAGTAAGGTTGGTAGGTGGTTTGGATGGTGTTTTGGCTGTTGCATTGTCTGTGTTGGGTATTTTTTTGTACTGGTCAGCATTGTTTTTTTGTGTTTTAAACATAGTTGATTTGTAACAGTTAGGGTCAACTAAATTTGCGATGTTTTGACATGGAATTTTGGTTAACGGATTGTTTATGTAAGAATGAAGTTCTGTGTTTTTAAAGTTGAGAAGATGTCAGTTTGTTGCTTTGTTTTTGTTAACTTGACTTTTGGTTCTCACTAGATTTTTTTTTATATGGAAAATGTTTGGTTCATCTCCATTAGGTTGTATAGACTGTTTGTTTCGGGTCATTGGGTCCTAATGTGAAGTGTTTTTACAGTTTCTTTTTAGGTATCAATGTTTATAAGGGCATGGCGTTTCGAGAAAGACGCTTCAGGTGTGTTGTTTGGGTATTTCAGCAGGATGGATAAGGTTATCCGTGTTTCATAAGCGTTTAAAGAAAATGCTTAAAGAAAAAAGTTTTTGGCGATTTTTTTAAAATGTGTGGCGTTTGAAGGAAATCGCCTCGGGTGTGTTGTTTGGGTATTTCAGCAGGATAAATTGGGTTCTGTTAACATGACTTCTGGTTCTCAGTCCATTTTTGTTGATATGAAAAATGTTTTGTTCATGTCCATTAGGTTGTATAGGCGGTTTGTTTCGGGCATTATGGCGTTTGAAGAAAAATGCCTCGGGTGTGTTGTTTTAGGTATTTCAGCAGGATAGATTGCTTAATTTGTGTATTACAGCAGTTTGTTACTTGGGTTCTGTTAACATAATTTTTGGTTGTCACTACATTTTTTTGATGTGAAAAATGTTTTGTTTATCTCCATTAGGTTGTATAGGGTTTGTTTTGGGTTATCATTGTTTATAAGGCCTGTATTTTGTATTTATGGATTATGGCGCTTAAAAGATAATGCGTAAAGAAAATGTGTTTTGTTATTTTTTAAAACGCCTAAGTTGTAGGGTTATCGCGTTTAGAGAAAGACGGTTTGGGTGTTTCCGCAGGATGGATTAGGTTTGTATTTGTGGGTTAAGAGATATGTTTTTGGCGATTTTTTTTAAAACGCCTATGTTGTAGGGTTATGGCGTTTGAAGAAAAACGCCTCGGGTGTGTTGTTTGTGTACTTCAGCAGGTTGGATTGCTTAATTTGTTATTATGGGGTTTAGTTAAGGGTCAATGGGTACAGTTTGTTTCTTTGGATCTGCAAAAACAAATTGTTTGGCGTGTTCCAGAAGATATATTCCAACCGTATAGCTAGCTTTTTTGTGTAGGACAGTTTCTTTGGTATGTTTTTATATGATTTTGTTTGTATTTTGTAGCTGTAAACTATGTTGCAGTTTCAGATGCACTTGCGACATCTCCGTCTGTTATTGCAGCTGGCGTAGCTGCAGATAATGTTATCTGTGCAATTTATTTTATGGTGCTGTTTGAATTAGGCTCTAAACTTCCTGCAGAGACTTCAGTAGCAAGCCAGAGTCAGTAATCTGTGTTTGCTATTATTTGTAATCTCCAACCCATTAATGGTTTTTATGTTATCTTTGCACCTTTAACTTGTGTAAATGGCAGATACAGCTCAAAATCTGAACGCTGGCTTTGGAGACAATTTAGCCGTGCTACAGACAGCTACTGAACTTGCCGTTTCTTTTGCAATCTGCAAATATGGCACCCATATAGTTCAACTATAGAAGATTCAGGCCGCAACTCTTCCTGCAATTACTGCAATCGTTGTGATTTTGGCAATTTTACTACCCAAACAGATTGGTTACCTTGCACCTGCTGGTGATGCTGTTGCTACCATTTCGATTCAGGTACTTTAACTCTTTAAGAGAACCTTTCTTTTTTTCCCCTGTAATTAGCAATCTTAACACGTATGGAAACCGGTAAATTTTGTACTTTTTTTGGTAATGCATCAATGGATAATATAATAAACTTAGCTAAAAATGAAATGAGACAGATTGGGTCGAAGTTGCCTAATGTGTCGTTTTGTAATCATGTATAATACATTATTTAATTAAATAGAACAAAAGGATAAAAAGGGTGTTGACTTGATAATATACAACTCATTTGCTTTACCTCTCACTCCCATTCGGCTGTGCGCATAGATGCCTGTTCAACTAGGTGTTTAAACATTTTATACGCTTAGGCGCCGATTTGTTTAGGCACATAGGCGCCTAGGCGTGTAAACGCATAGGTATCATTAAAATGTACTACCTGCAAAATATGGTTCACAATATTATTTTCCATTTCCTATAACATTAACTGGAAATTACAACGGTTTCTAGACGCGTAGGCATTTTGTTTCGTACGCGCCTATTCGGGTAACCACATTAGCACATACTCGCGTACGTGCCCATTCGCCTGTGCGCATAGTCGCGTATTCAAGTAGGCGTTTAAATGTTTTACACGCTTACACGCCGATTTGTTTAAGCACATAGGCGGGTAGGTGTGTAAGCACATACGCACCTATGATACCTAGATGCTTAGGATTAAACTCAAATGGTCCATTGACCTTAGAAGATCAACAGAAACTGGTTGGTATTAGTTATTAGACATGCATTAAGCACATCAAATTTTATCACTATCAAGATTTTAAGACTTTTAAGTATAACTTCTATTTCAGATCATTGAAGTGCGCGAGGCGATTAACAAGAACAAATCATTTGAGAAGATGAAAGAAAATAGTTCGAATGAGTTTTGGAAATGTTACCTACTATAGATCTTTATGAATGACACAAAAGATGTGTACACACTTGAATTCAACTTATTATGTTAGAAATCATTAGTATATAAAAGATGCGTTAGAAACAATCTTCATCGCGTATTTCCTTAAATAAATGCAGCCCCATAGCCAAACTTTACCTGGTAGTAAGGTTGTACAAATACTGCATTGTACAAAGCCTAAGTGCATACCAGTTGTAAAAAGCCAACCAAATTCTATGCCACTGTAATTAGGGGTAGGGGTGTTCAAAACCGGATATCCGAAATTTTCGGATAGCTGATTTCACTATCCGAATCCGTATCCGAAATTTCGGATATCCGAAATTCAGATATCCGAAATTTCGGATATCCGATCGGATAGTGATTCGGATATCCGAATATCCGATTTTATTATAATATATTTTATTTTATATGTTTTATATATAAATTTTCGGATAGTTTTGGATATTTCGGATATTTTCGGATATATTTTTCGGATATTTTCGGATATTTTTCGGATATTTCGGATATTTTTGGATAATTTCGGATAATTTTCGGATATTTTCGGATATTTTCGGATATTTTCGGATATCTTCGGATATTTGGATATTTCGGATATCCGATAAAATTGTTTTATAAATTTTCGGATATTTTCGGATATCCGAAATATCCGAAAATTTTCAAAATCACTATCCAAATCCGAATCCGAAAATTCGGATATCCGGTTTTTCGGGTAGTTTCGGATTCGGATATCGGATATTTCGAATCGGATTTTCGGATTCGGATATTTTTGAACACCCCTAAATTTAGGGGTGTTCAAAACCGGATATCCGAAAATTCGGATATCCGAATTTCGGATATCCGAAATTTTCGGATAGCTGATTTCACTATCCGAATCCGTATCCGATATCCGATTTTATTATTATTTTATATGTTTTATATATAAATTTTCGGATAGTTTCGGATATTTCGGATATTTTTCGGATATTTCAGATATTTTCGGATATTTTCGGATAATTTTCGGATATCTTCGGATATTTGGATATTTCGGATATCCGATAAAATTGTTTTATAAATTTTCGGATATTTTCGGATATCCGAAATATCCGAAAATTTTCAAAATCACTATCCGAATCCGAATCCGAAAATTCGGATATCCGAATTTCCGGTTTTTTCGGGTAGTTTCGGATTCGGATATCGGATATTTCAGATCGGATTTTCGGATTCGGATATTTTTGAACACCCCTAACTGTAATGTATCACCCTTTTACTGTCTAGGCGTGTCATTATTGACGCGCTTTATACTTTAGGTTTTTTGTTGTTTACGCAATTTACCCTTTAAACGTTTTAATGTCGTTTTTAACATGATTCACACTTTAGGCAGTTTACTGTTTCCTGCGCTTTATTATACACGAAGGTCTGTCTTATTCTTTGAACGAAAACCATAAAACAACCTTCTTTGTTCTCATGATCTTTCTGTGTTTCTTCAGATTAAAAACGTCAGAACTCTATTACACCTGATTTATACATACTGTTTGCTAACAAACCACTTTATACACAGGGTTTTGGAATACAAGCAATGGCGAAGGATGACAATCGAAGTGTCGTAGAAGCCAAATTATCACTCAATTCCTGTTATCGCATTCAAAGTTATGCATGTATAACCCCAGACAACTACACCAACACATTGGTTCACCCAGCTTTAATAATATTTGGTTTGCTTTCTCAATTCGTTCACAAACATGTTAAAAGGTTGCGCATCGCGCAACTCGGAATCCCACTAGTTTTAGTTTAAGAGCCTTATGTTATATAAAAATCCCAGAACCAACAACCAAACCACTTATAGCAAATAGATGTGAAGCAATAAACACTCTGTTGACCAGTATTCATAGCAACTTAATGATAGGCAGCCAAACACGTATGGTAAAAAAAAAAAAAAAAAAAAAGAAAAAGAAAGATGTTGACAATGAAAATGGTGAGTGTCTACAAAACCTACAGTATTTGAAGACGCCATAATATATAAAAAGAATGATAACCTTGTGTCCTTGTCAGCAAATAATAAACTGTGTGGTGGCCGGTATTTTATAATTTGGTTCTTCATATAAACTAGATGTGGTGATGCCTTCTTTTTCATCAGGAATCTAGCTGATCTTGATAATAATCTATTAAGGATAGGTAATTGATTGATCACTCAAGTTTTAATAAGGATACAAATTAATGGGCCACTCAATTCTGAAACAACATTCAATGTTACATGGGTGCACAAGACCTTAAGTCCTTAACTACTCGGTGACTATTTTTCTTCAAGCGGCATACCAGACCATGTGATGACCAAAAAAAGGAAAATGAGAATCGATAACCGATCAACCATTACACAATTGGTAGGTCACCAGGTTATTCAAATAAGTCGTACGGTTTTCCCATTATACAACTTCCGTACGAATTCGGTCAATCCGGAATGGATTGGTTAAACATTCAGTTAGGGAGCCTGGTCTTGACTTTTCCGTGTGGTACTCATTCTCGTTTGGCTCTTGGAACATCCAGCAATGTCCCATATTGGGTCAATAGTTCGGTCCCACAAACAAAATTGGTAATGGGCACTTGACGAGTATGAGATACAATTCTATAATCAGATATGAGACTCACATGGTTGTGCACTTGTGCTTTCTTTATTTGATGTTCCGTATACTGCAGCTGTTGCTTCCACTCATGGTTATTTTATACCCTTGCCTGCAAATACCTTCCAAGGGCCATGCATACATATAAACGGAACTGTACAACGATTGTGCTAGGTGAATGGGTGAGTCTAAAACACTGATACTAAGTGACGAACACTTGGGCTGTGACGGATAGAATGTGTGACAATGGCTTGACCTTAAAAAAAGTATAGCAGTGCCAATTAGTCAATAAGACAGCCACCACCAACAAAACAAGCGGATCAGCAATGACCCTTAATCATCTACTCAACACAACACAACAAAGTTAAACTAAAAAGAGAAAATTCTTAACAATAAAACACCGTTAACGAGTCACAGATCTAGTTTCGGTGTACCATAAACATGTTCATAGTCCCTTGGAAATATCATTAATACCATGGTGAAACACTCAGAAACTAGGTTCTAATCCCACATTCATCAAACACACATCATCGTCAGAAGCAGCCTCTAAACGATGGTAATCAATACCAAAGCAGGAACATATCCGACAATAGAATAATATCTCCTCAGGGCACATTCCCGAAATGTCAGGCGTCTTCCGTGAGTGAATAATACACATAATAGCAATCATATCCTGTCGCGTGAGTTTAATCTCCTTATCATACTGAAACTTCGAAATATACTCTCTGAAAGAGAAAGGCCTGTAACCGACCATATTGTATCTAGGCTTGCGCGTGAGGTCATATTTGGCAACAACATCTCTGGCGTCCTTCCGGTTGCTGCAAAAGGGAAAAAAATGTGCATAGATACTTAAAATGGTAAGGGAAGATTTTTTAGAAAAAGAAAAAGGCATACTATTTCCAGCGGGTTGGCAGATGACAGTAGAAGTAGTAGCAAAAAAACCGAATTTTTTTCTCAACGATTGTCAAGTCTTTGACGAGGTTCCCCTTCATAATATCAACTACTTCCTTAACCAGCAGATACAAATGATAGGGAATACGATCAGGTGCATGCCCACGAGAATAAAAACCGAATTCGATTGGCCCATCAAGGAATTTCTGAATACAATAAAATGATGAGTTCTGATTCAAATATCATAGGAGATTAAGAATAAGCAAAATGTCAAATGAAGATTCATGCAACAGGGGCTAGCTATTTATAACCATGTTACTGTATTAGGCATCAAAAGGTTTAGCAAAAACGTAATTTCCGAAAACCCTTGTTTCATATCAATTACTTTTAACCAAATCATCTAAATATATATATAGTAAGCAATACCTCTTCTGATAGGAAGCAAAGTAGGCAACCTACAGAATTGAAATTCAAATAGAAAACACTAAGATTGAGATACAGATTCACAACGCAATCAACTTGTAGGGCCTTGGTTTTAAATTGCGTGATGCGCTCTAATGCGCGTTGGTCCAAAAATCCGATGCGCAATGCGTGACACGCACACAACAGGTAAACTATGCGATGTTAATTATAAAAATACTATAAAAATATATATACATTATAAAGACACACTTGTAAAACACACTTAAAAGTTAAGGATACACTGAAGTAGAATAACCTGAAGATTGCTGATTTTGTGTGGCAAGTGTAAAGAACAAAGAATATTTCTAAAGATCCGATGGTTTTTCTTTGAAAAAAGAATCCATGGCTGCTAAAGTTTAGAGAAAAAAAGTTTGGAGAAAGGTGTAAAAATTTTAAAACCTTAAAAAACTCTAAACTCCAAGTTCCAAGGCTACTTTTATGAACGCGTTAAGTTGCATATTGCGATGCATCGCATCATGCGATTTCACTGCATCACAGTCGCATCACATAATCTGCTCGCATCGCTCCACATGATGCGGCGACTTCCTGAGCGCATTGCGCGCATCACTCATTATGCGCGCATTTTAAAACCAAGCGTAGGGCAAAACTAAAAAAGAGTGAAGATACAGACCCGAGTCGGCTCCCGGTAAAAGCGCTTCCAACGCCTATTTGTTTTCATATGCCTTTCCTAAACAAACACAGCAAATAAATTAGAAATAAATCAACAAGTAAATTAGAAATCAGAGTGAAGATACAGACCAGAAACGACTCCTCAAAAACGGGCACTTCATCATCTTCAGTAGACTCCATATGCCCTCCCTAAACAAACATAGCAAATAAATTAGAAATAAATCAACAAATTCCGGCCTCTGAAGGAAGAAAAACGAGGCCATCACACAGGTTATAGCCTATAGAACTAATCACCAAATGTTATCAAAAACATAATATCCTAAAACCCTTGTATCATCAACCTAATAGGTTTAAGTAATTATAGTTTTTAACATACAAACAAAATTACCGGGAGCTTCAATGAACGGTAGTCATAAGGTTTTATGTTGTCAAGGCAAGCATGCATTTTAAGAAACAATGATCTTTGATACACATCCCATCTGTTGAAAGAAATAGGGCAAGGCGACCTCTTGCTTTCAAAATAACGTAAAACGGAATCAATCGCACCCAATGGAAGATGAAAAGCATCATCGATAGAACAGAGCTGGATATTGTCCCTTAACTCTGTAGCAGTAAGCTTCATCATTTCCATGATATCGAGCTGAACAATTAGAGCAAATGAATTAATAAGCATTGATATTGCTTTGTTTCAAGTCACAAATAGCCTCTGAATACATCAATGCAGGGTAGCAATTCAAATTTACTAAAAAAATTTCACGTAAAATGACTCAAAAAGTTTATTAACGAAGAAAACATTATATAAATATAATTATAATTGAGAAGTCATTCATTAAGAATGACTTTGGATGAATTAATTAGTGATCATGTGCTTATCAGTTTTAGTAGAAACAAACAAGTAAAGGATGATTAATTAAAACAAAAGCCTTAATGACAGTTGAAGTATATATAATCCTTACTTTCGGAGGATGTATCACCTCCCTCTCAGTCACAGATGTTGGAGACGAAGCCTCGTTAGGTGTTGAAGAAGATGCCTTGTTGTTACTACTGATTGATCAAACGATAATAATAACAAAAATTAGTAATCAGTTCAATCGACATTTAAACACACATATGAATTGAATTGAATGAATATTATATATATATATACACGTACACACATGCACGCACCTCTTCTTCTTCATCTTGATGCGACTGCCACTGTCGATGCCGATGCTGCTCTTCTTTTCCATGTTGATGAAACCCTAGTCGATCGCTATAAGAATATGAAACCGTAATCGCTTGTAATAAGAATATGAAGAAATCCCAACCACCTTCGTTTTTATTCGATAATAGTTGGGCCGCACTCTTCAGCCAACTTCTTTTTTTTTTCTTTATTCGGCCCTATTACCTAGCCCATGTGTTTATCTTCAAGTGAGGCTCAATACATAAAAACCACTCGGTCTCGTTTTTTTTTTCTTTTTGTTTTTCCTTTTAGTAACCGTGCGGTACGGTTTTCCTGTCTTTTTTCTTATTATCTCTATCCTATTTGTAAGTGTCTGCGGATTTGTTTTAATTGTCGGCCGACCCGTTTCGCTCCTTTTACAGCTACACCATATAATAACACACATTCAGATAATTGCAAGTTTAGTCCTTCAACCTTATGTTTCAGTTAATTGCAAGTTTAGTCCCCTTACTTTCCACTGCCACTCACTCATGTTTCAGTTCATTGCAACGAACCACCCTAAACTTTCAAAAACACGTTGTCATCGCCGCTTAATGACCTCGCCAGACGCACGCTAGCCGGCCGCCGCCGCAACGCGCAGCGTGAGCAAGTAGATCAAATATACTACGTTTCCGTTTCACAATATAATGTCGATTTAATGTTTTTTTCTAAGCCGCCACAACGCGCGGCGGGTAATCGGTTGATTATTTGCAACATGTTCGACACATTGTGACGCCCCCACAAACCGCGGCGTCGGGTAAAAAACGCCCAGCATATCCGTCGTCCGGCGCCGCGCGTTCGCGCGACGCTGGTAAAATACTACTTTGGAATATAATTGAGTAAAATTTAAAAACAAAATGTATATTCCAAGATTTATGAATTTTTTTAAATGTTTACATTTATGTTAATACTAGTTTATCCCCAAGAAGCATCCCGGGATACACAAATCTAATATAAAGTGACAAAATATGTGTATTATATAAGAAACTAGCTTTATACCCCGGGAGCGGCCGGAGTTGAAAAATCTAATATGACATAATAAAACAAATTACAATATAAGTTCTTTAATATATTAATAAGTAACTTAATGAATGATATTTAAAAAGTTAAAACTACAATAGTAAAGAATGCAAGCTAGTTTATAAATGCGTACTCTATAAGGGTGTATTATATAAGAAAACTAGCGTATTGTCTGGTCTCGTGACGTACACTCACGAATAAGTATAGTTATCTATTTATTCGGTTTTAATTTCTTTTAAAAATGTTTTATTTATTATTTACTTTGGGTCTTTTAATTATTATAGGAAAATAGTGCGCGAAAACTTTGGATCAAAAATCGGGGTGTTACAACAATAAAGGGTAAAATTCTGGACAATTGGGCAAGACCGTATAGAGTAGCAAATGCGTACTCTATAGGGGTGTATGACATCACAAAAAGTAAAACCCCTGACAATGTTCAAAGGTGGTTACAACTACAATAAACCGGAGCAATAGCAACGACCACCGCTAATATTATTGCGGTTCGCCGCGATTGGTATTTAACAACAAAATAAAACATTTTTAAGAAAACAAAAAAATATTAACAAAAAATTTAAGTTTACCGATGACCGGTACGAAATAGTAGAGGAGGACCGGGTGGTGACGACAGTGGTGACAGGGGTGGTGACCGTGGGTATTGACGGGCCGGGTGGTGACAGGGGGGTAGTGACGGGGGTGTTGACGGGCCGGAATTTCTAGAGGAGGACCGGGATGTGAGCTAAGGGAGAAGAGGAGGGGGAGTTGTGGGTTGGATGGAAAATAACTGCCGAAGGAGTGTTCCCGGTTAGAGTAATTTTCATGGCAATAGCGGTGACTTGTCGCCGCTATTGCCCATTGTACTTCCAAACCCTGACCGTTTGATTAGTTATCTGATCAACGGCCAAGATTAAGTAAAAAAAAAGCCTGATCATATTTTTGAGCAATAACGGCGGCTCGTGGCATGTCGCCGCTATTGTCCCAATTTCTTGTACTGTATGTTACTCTGCATGGAAACAAATTAGCATTTGAAGCATATAATATTTAAAGGATCATGAAATTTACACACCCTCAAAATTATTTGCACAGGCTATACACGGCGTATATGGGGTTACAAAAACTTTCACGCGTCATTAATGTCTATCAGTCAGTTCATGTCACAGACCTATACGCGGCGTATAGGTGGCTGTGTGAAAGCTTGTGTAACCCCCTATACGCCGTGTATAGCCCTATACGCGACGTATAGGGGGTCAGGGTATGCAAATAAGTAGGGAGGGGTGGGGGAATATGATGGCCTTGTTTACTTAACACCCCCCTATTGCACACCCTTGCCACGCCGCATATAGGGATACGCATGGCGTACAGGGGATTGCACAAACTTTCACGCAACCATCTATACGCTGCGTATGGACCTATATGCGACGTTTAGGTCCTGATATGACCTGACTGGTGGGTATTAATGACACGTAAAAGTTTGTGCAACCTCTTATACACCATATATAACCTTATACACGATTGAAAAAGCATTTCAAACCATTTATGATTTATTGTGAAACATGGTCATGTAAGTATATTCCAAGAAATTCATCCGTTGACTTTTTTGGTTAGGTATTACTAGTTTATTTAGGTTGACCCTTTGGTATTCAAGAACCTAGGATTTGGAATTGTATAAGAAATGAAATTCTAGAATTCCATTTCTTCTCCTGCGTTAAAATGCATTTAATGTTAACAGAAACATATCCTTTAATTTTTTTTAAAGACGTAGTTCAATGGTGAAATCCTAGTCCTAATAATCTTTGAGTCACAAGTTCGAGTCCTCCCATACATCGGGCCCTTTCAACCTTAATGAGTCTAATTTTTCGATGGACGAGAATCGAACATGTGACCAACCCCAGACGAGAACCCTCTAAAAAGATAAACCCTCCCACCTCAAACCAGCTGAGCTGGAGATCATTGGCCATATCCTTTAATTAACAAGGCACAAGAAGCAAATGGTGGTGGAAGTAGTGTCAAGGAATCACCATGTTGTGATTCATTGTTAACCCCCTTTGCTAAAAACACACACACACATTTTGACCCAATCAAACTGATACTTTTTAAATTGACCCAACCCGTTCGTTTTGACAGGCTTATCAAAACTATAAAATAAATCCCAAAGACAAAATTTGAAGCTTAATGAAGCAAAAGTTCAGTCTCTCTCATTGTAAATAGTCAACACATCATTGTCATGATCCAAACCCATCACTACATATGTAAATAGCAATGAAACTGAGTGTTCTTCTACTGTTTTCTCAATAGAAGTCTTTTCTGTTTCTGATCGACTACGAGTTGTCATGATCAAACAAGAAAGAAAGAATTAAGATCTTGGGGACAGAAATGAACAGAAAACAAATTGTGTAAAGAATGGACAAGTCACAAATTGACCGATCCACAAGAATTGAATGATCACTAATTGATCAATTCAATGGAGTAGAATGATCAACAATTGATCGATTCCAGGTATACCAATGAAAAAGAACGAAAGAAAAGAATCGCAGAATGAAATGAAGATTGAAGTGAACGGAGAAGATGGTGGCGAACGGTGGATTACGACGTGGACGGTGGTCGGAGTGCCAAGATCGGCGCTCTGATACCAATGTAAAGATGTGAATGAGAAACTAAGAACAACAGAGAGAAGATTAAGCTCAACAATCACCTAACCGTTTATTATGATCAATCATTCAGCTATATAGACGAATACAACGGTTACTAACTAACTTTCAGAGCTTAACAACCTTTATTCACTATGACCCCTCTAACTATTACTTATTGACACTTAACACCCTGAACTCTATTACAATATAACAACTAACACTTATTGACACATTCAGCCCTTTAACCATTTGATCCGTAACAAAGAATGAGGACCAATGGAGACGGATGCCTAACAGTTGAATTATTTTGATCAAGACTACGAGCATTAAGCAATGGTAATAGATGACATTGAAAAAACGACTCACATGAGGAGCTCAACAAGACGCCTACAGACACCAACTTCAATGACAGCTTGAATTTTGTCATTCGTACCATCAGACAGATAAGAGAGATCCCAACATGCATCAGTTAAAACCTCCTCGTCATTTGAATGAACAAGTCGCTCCAATGCAGGTAGTGTTGGTTTTGTCTGCAAATCGATCAAGATACAGATTGTTGTAAAGATAAAAATTAACTAAAAAAACATGCCAATGGGTCAATCGGGTCACGCTGGTTGAATGGAATGTAAACTGTATATACAATGCCTACAACCTTTTTCATTGTTTTATTTGAAGAGTCAAAATGCTATTATGAAAAATACATTCTATATAATCATGTTTAACGCTTTAATTATCTTTCAAAACTTGACAAGAAATGTTTGACCATAACACAAATGACTTAAGATCCAACCCGTCCCTCTTGCCACCTCTAAATACTGGATATATCGAATAGCAAAAGGACCGGTAAACAACCTCCTCAAAAGGTGGTTGTGGCTTCCCACCACAGAAGTTTGATAATGTCCAGGTCGCATTTCTTAGCATGGAAAGCTTAGCATGCTCGTTTAACTGAGCTAGCAATGGAGGCAAAGCATCATGACCAAGAACAAGATCCCGACACCGAGGTGAGTCACCAGCTACATTTCCCAATGCCCAAACGGCCTAAATCAAGAAAACATGGTTATATGTAAGATTCCATTACATTTGATCCTTATTAGTAAAATTATTCACATGTTACTTGCTCACAGACATCATCACTTTGAGAAACAAGAAGATTAACAAAAATGGGAACTCCCCCATGATCGATTACCACCGAGGAAGCGACGAATGCAAAGAGATAATACCTGAGGAAAAAAAACGTTCAAAGATCATCCGATAGCAATATGCTTCTTTTGTCTGTGGCGTGTTGTGAGGCCTGAGGGTAGATATGTGGCGCGTTAAGCATCATCTTGTCGGTCACCTAATTAACAATTTATTCTATTAAGCACCAGAGAGTTGTTTGCAGTAGAAACATAAACTTCTTACATGTACTTCAGCATGGCTTTTTAGTCCATCGATCCAGCTGTATCCGACCAGCCACTAAAATGGCCTACAATAAATAAAAAATAAAAATAAATTAAAAAAAGAGATGGTTTACCTCATTCACATCTAGAAGCAGCAATGTCTTATGACCTCCTACTCATGTTGAGCAGGCAATCCTATCTCGTAAGAAAACTAAATGTCGAACTCCTACTAAAACAACGGTATGTAGGTATTTCATAAACCAAACAGCAATAGGAAATGATGTTAAACCATATTGCTTTGTAGCTGATGAGCCACGACAAGATGAAAACAGAGGGATGGCATCGTGGTGTTTCGTGCATACCTATGCAACGCCATACCTAGAAAGGTAAGTACAGGGAATGTTAGCGCAGATTCGTGAATTGAGATTTACGTGATGCAAATACGTATGAGACAACAAGAACGGCAGTAGTGACTAGTGAGTGATTGTTTATACACAAAAGGGATAGAGAAACTAATCAACTTGTAACAACCTATGCTGACGTGTCAACTAACATAACTAACTTGTACAATAAATTTGCATTGACTTGAATTTGCATTAGAACATCTGAAACATAGAAATTGATAGTTTATTTTTTTTGTTTTCCAGTTTTTAAATCGAAACATCCCGGATCAAACTGGGCTAAAACGGGCAACTTTCAAACAGGATTCATCCACAGTTTATTAAACTTTCTGCCCTAGTGAGTCAAAGTTTGACTTTCAGAGTCAAACATTCCAATCAAGTGTTGTTTGACTAAAATTATATTGTTTACTTTGGCTCAAGATTCTGCTTGTATGCTTACTTTTTTGAAAAGTAATGTTTGCTATGAATTAGGTTCCAATAAAGTCAAACTTTTCAACCTTTGAGTGTTAAATTACACATTTTTGACAGTTTGAATAGTTTTAATACATTACTATCTATTATGAAAGAAATCTGGATTTTGTTCAAGATTCTGTATGTGATATTCGATACGACCTTCGTCCATAGACTCTGCTTTTGACCTTTTTTTGATGCTCACTGAAATTGATTATTGACTCTGATACACCAGTAACTCTAGCTTCTTAGCACTAACAACATTAAATTTCCACATGAGATCAAAATTCCCTACCATCATGGTAACCTAGTTGACCCACATATCTAATAGACCAGTAGTTATAACACATATCAAAAGGCCAGCAAAGATTGTTTGTTTATGATATTCATCCAATTATATTAAACTAAGAGTAAACCAAGCTAATTAACTATGTTAAATCAAGTAATAAAAATCAATGACCTGCTGAAAACCTAATTATTTACTCTTGTGCAATATTTAAAACATTTATACATCATATAGCAGAGGGAAAAAAACACAAATAACATGAAATGCATACCTGCAAGTTGTCGAGTTAGAGTGCGATCAGAAGTGTAAGGGAACGCTATTTGCAATGCCTTTTCTTAATGAGTTGATTTGGAACTTTTTCTATCTCTTATCCCTATCAAGTGAAACATACAAAAAGGCTTTCTAAAATTAACTGTTTAGGGTCTACCCAACCCACATACAACTGCTTCGGGTCTACTTAACTCAACCCAACCTATTTACTTGTAAAGTAGTATCTCTAACATAGAAAAATCACCAGTTAAAATAAAGACTGGTCAACCTGACCCAACTCCAGACCTTAATACATTAGTAAGATAAGTTGCTATGAATTAGGTGCCAATAAAGTCAAACTTTTCAACTTTTGAGTGTTAAATTACACATTTTTGACATGGGATAGTTGGAGTGCAGCCTTGCATTTCAAAAACTGACAGTAGTTATTTTCAAGTAGTTGATTTGTTATGTGTTATACGTTCAATAAAGTCAAACTTTTCAACTTTTGAGTATTAAATTACACATTTTTGACATGGGAAAGGTGGAGTGCAGCCTTGTATTTCAAAAACACACAGTAGTTATTTCAAGTAATTGATTTGTTATGTGTTATTTCGTAAGACTGAATATCTATGTGCTTACAGGTCCCAAAGGGAACGCCACGCCAAGCCAAGCCAAGCCAAGGTTCAGCCAAACCGCCCTGGGTTCAGCACCGCGCACGAATGCATCTAATAAAAAAACAGCCTGAACCAGCCTAAAAACATGTCTATACAGCAAAAAAATTGCCTGGAATACAGGTGCCTCTTGCTTATCTGATCAGAAAGCTTTCCCTTAAACCACGTTTGTTTATGATATATCCAATCAATTATCTTAAACTAAGAGTAAACCAAGCTAATTAACTATGTTAAATCAAGTAATAAAATCAATGACCTGATGAAACCTAATTATTTACTCAAATAGCAAATATTTAATCAATAGACGTAGAGAATGAAAATATTTACCAATTGATGTGAAAAGTAACAGAGAAATGACCTGGGACCTATAATTCAACAAAAACGCAAATTATCAACAACAAATTATCAATTATCAAATAAACGAAATGGGAAACCAAATGAAAACAAAGTTACCGTAAGAAGACGAGTGTATAGAACTGCTGGTGAGAGAATCAGCAAGTATTCAACAAAAAGCTGGGAAATTGTGCTTTACTGATTCAACAAAGAGCTGGGAAAATTTTTGGTTAGTGATATAGCAATGATTTGAGGTTCAAGAATCAGATTTATGGGTAATAATTCGTAACTGAAGTCTTCAAGTTGTTTGAGCAAAAAGGGGAAT
>JAUTDX010005882.1:0-31006 GCA_030844895.1 Ambrosia x helenae
TGTCACTATGTACGTTGTAGGTATCAATAACTCGACAACACAATAAATAATTTTATCTTTCTTCGTTAAGAAACATGTAGTGGACTAGTGGTGGCAATAATTGACGGTAAATCGATTGTGATTGGCTAAAAAGGGTCTCATAAAAACGCTCCAAATCAAGCGTTAACATATCACGATTCAAGACCAAAAAATGGCTCAAAATGCTCAGGGGATGGTGGTTCCCAGCGTTATGATAATAACAATATTAATATTTTTTTTATAATTCCATACGAATTTCCAAACAATTTTCATGACCATCGAATAAAATTTTCACATATATAATGCAGCTTTTCTTTTTTCCTTTTTCTTCTAATAGAATTTATAATGGGGAATTGGATTTGAATGGTCTCAACTTTCACCTATTGGAGGATAATACTTCAAACTATCACTTAGGTAGATAATACTCCGAACTTGCAAGTTAGTTTGTTCATCGCCCCCAAACTAACAAAGGTCTAACCTGGTTAGTCTAAATGGCAAAAATGGGGGTGACGTTGCAAACCCTGAATTGCGATCTGTACTAAATAGCATTCCAGATTTAATCTGACAATTTATAATAATCATATAGCCACAAATTGGGGGGGGGGGGGGGGGTGGGGGGTTGTTGTAATCGGAGGTTGGGGGTTTTTGTTTTGAATATGGGGTTTTGTTCAGGGGATTTGCATGGTGGTGAAGATTATGGGGGGGGGGGGGGGTGTTGTAATCGGAGGTTTGGTGGTGGTTATGGACTACTTATGGTTGGTGGACTGTAATGAAGTAATTGAAGAAGGTGAGTGGGAGTTGATGGAGGTGTCGGAGTTGATGGGTGAGTTGTTGTGGGATGGAGGGCGGGTGCCGGAGAGTGCTTTGGAAGGGAGGTTGATGGAGGTGATGTGGTTGGAGTTGTGGTGGAGATAACCGGTGATGGTGGCGCTGGTAGTGATGGAGATAACAAGTGGTGGTGGTTTGTTTTGTAATAATAATAATAATAATAATAATAATAATAAGTTTTGAAAAGGTCCCTTAAGTTTTACATTTTTTTTAAAAGGTCCTTTAAGTTTTGAAAACTTAGTTTGACACGTCAGCCATTTTTGCCACGTAGACTAACCAGGTTAGACTTCCGTTAGTTTGGGGGTGATGAAACAAACTAAGTTGCAAGTTCGGAGTATTATCCGTCAAAGTGATAGTTTGGAGGAGGCGTGATGCGCCATATGGCACATTAATATTATTATTATTAATGTGTGTGTGTTAGATTTAAAAAAAATAAAAAAAACCTTGGCCAATCAAATCGTCCCACATCATCTTCAAGCCCCCCCCCCCCCCACCACGCCGGTGGTTGCCTCCCCGCCCAAGTGGTCCCCCCCAACCCCCCACACTCCGTATACTCTTATAAGAACCAAATATCAGAGACTTTTTAATACACATCTTAACATGTAATTTTGCAATTTCAAAATTTAAATTCACCTCATTTTTATAGATGATTTTATTTGAACGAACAATGAAAGCCTGATCACCCGGGTAAACCTAATGAGGCTGCTAATACACCTTAAGAGCATAAGACGACAATTACAACATCTAAATATGTCTAAATTTCAGAGTTGAAATTTGATAAAATTCTGCATGCATGGTTGACGTCGTCGAGTTGGTCGATAAATAATTGGTTTGTTTCATTTACTTTTTTAACTATTATCTTTTATTTAGATTCATATTATACTTTTGAAAGATTATGATTCAACTTGGTTGATTTCATTGATGTGATATCCTTATATAATACAAAACAATATCTCCACTAATTATGGAGAGATAATTACAATCAATACATTTAAAACATACTATAGATAACACATATTATTACACCCCCTGCAGTTGAAACGTCAGGAGGACCAATGTTGAGACTGGAACGAAAATCATCAAATAGTACTCGAGGAAGGCCCTTCGTGAAAATGTCCGCAATCTGGTGACGGGAAGGAACATGGAGAACCCGAATATGTCCTCGCTGCACTTGTTCACGAACAAAGTGAATGTCGAGCTCAATGTGTTTAGTGCGTTGGTGTTGAACCGGGTTGCCTGAGAGGTATACCGCACTAACATTGTCACAATAGACTAAGGTGGCCCGAGATAGAGGGTGATGAAGTTCCAAAAGGAGATTGCGCAACCAACAAATGTCAGCTACAACGTTTGCCACACCCCGGTATTCAGCTTCAGCACTGGACCTGGAGACCGTAGACTGACGTTTGGAAGACCAGGAGATAAGGTTGTCACCCAAATAAACGCAATACCCAGAGGTTGACCGACGCGTGTCGGGACAGCCAGCCCAATCAGCATCAGTATAGGCCCGAAGAGAGAGACTGGAGGCGGGACCCAGGTGAAGACCATGGTCCATAGTACCCTGTAAGTAACGAATGATACGCTTTAAAGCGTTCCAGTGGTCAAGGCGAGGAGCATGCATGTGCATGCAGATTTGCTGCACAGCATAGGAAATGTCAGGCCTGGTGAAAGTGAGATACTGGAGAGCACCAGCAAGACTGCGATATGTGGCAGGATCATCATGTAGGGGGCCTGTATCAGTAGAAAGTTTGGATGCGTGTCAACCGGTGTGGCAACGGGGTTGCACGAGTCCATAGAAGCACGATGGATGATGTCCTTCACATATGCCTGCTGCGACAAAAACATAGAGTCACCATCCCTGGTCACCTGAATACCCAAGAAATAAGACAAAGAGCCCAAGTCCTTCATAGCAAATTCACCCGATAAATCATGTAAAAGCCGAGTCTTCAGATTATCATTGGACGTGGTCAGGATGATATCGTCCACATAAATAAGAAGATAAGCAATGTCAGTCCCATGATGGTAAATAAATAGCGAGTTATCAGACTTGCTTTGGCGAAACCCCTGTAAAGTAACAAAATCTGTGAACCGTTGGTACCACGCCCGAGGTGCCTGTTTTAACCCATACAGAGATTTCCGAAGGCGACAAACATGGTCTGGAAAGTCCCGGTGTCGGAATCCCATAGGCTGATGCATGTATACGGTCTCTTCCAAGTTGCCATGAAGAAAGGCATTAGTAACATCCAATTGATTAATAGACCAGGACTTGGAAAGAGCCAATGAGAGAACTAAGCGTATGGTGGATGGTTTGACAACTGGACTAAAAGTTTCACCACAATCAATGCCTGTCTGCTGCTTACGACCATCACACACTAGTCGTGCTTTATAGCGTTCCAAAGTGCCATCCGACCTGAATTTATGTTTAAACAACCACAAAACTACGAATAATATTCATGTCCGGGGGTCCTAGGTACAAGCTCCCAGGTCTTATTTTTAATAAGTGCACTAAATTCGTTGGACATAGCATTAAACCATTCGGGAGAGGACAAGGCAACCTGAGGGTTCTTTGGAATGGGGACAATGGTGGTGGTGTGGAGATTGAAGGGATGTTTCGGCTTCACGATGCCACTCATGGACCGTGTGTGTGGGCGAGTAGGGGGCGGGGCAGGGTGGGCCCCAGCTGGGTTGACCACGGGTGTGGGGTCAGAAGGGGGTGGGACTTGGGTGTGGTTCGGGTGAGGTGGAGGGACCGTATTGGATTGGGCCGCAGGTGATGGAGGGGAACGGGTGGGGTAGGAGTATGTGTTGGGCCAGGTGGGTTTAGTGGGCCAGGGGGAGGGAGGTTTGGGCTGGATTGGACTGGAGTAGCAGAGGTGGCGGATGGGGATATATTTTGGACAGTAGGTTGCGAGTGGGGGGGTGGTTGAGTGTTGGCTTTGTGTAGGTGGTCCCATACTAGTGGGTGAATGGTGGGATTAAGAAACTCATAGGTGGGGGGTTTAGTGGGGGATTGAATAGTGTAAGGAAAAATATTTTCCTCAAAATGGACATGGCGGGAGATGGTGATTTGGTGGGTGGTGAGGTCAAGACACTTGTACCCGCGATGGTTCGCGGGGTATCCAAGGAAGACACAAGGGTGAGAGCGATAGTTGAGTTTGTGAATGGTGGTGGAGGGGTGTAAGGGATAACAAAGGCATCCAAAAACACGAAGGTGATCGTATTCGGGAATGCAATTGTAAAGGAGGGTCGTAGGTGATTTAAAGTTGAGGAGTTTGCTAGGGAGAATATTTAGGAGGTAGGTGGCGGTTTCAAGGGCATGGTGCCACATGTTAGGGGGTAGGGAGGCTTGGGCAAGAAGGGTGCGAATCATGTTGTTGATGGTGCGGATTTTTCGTTCCGCTTTACCATTTTGGGATGAGGTATAGGGACAAGAAAACCGAAATTGCATGCCGTTGTGACGACAGAAATTATAAAAATTGTTGTTGGCATATTCTTTCCCATTATCACATTGAAATTGTTTAATTTTACAATTAAATTGGGTGTGGATGAGGTTATGAAGGGTGGCAAAGGTGGCGAAAACTTGTGACTTTGTGGATAAAGGGAAGGTCCACAAAAAATTGGTAAAGTCATCAACAAACAAAATATAATATTTGTGACCACCTGTACTAAGTACAGGGGAGGTCCATAAATCACTATGAATTATGTCAAAAGCAGAATGAGTAATATTGACAGAATCATAAAATGGTAGTCTAATACTTTTACCAAAAACACAAGGTTCACAATGAGTTTTATTAAATTTGCCATAATCAATAAAGGAAGACAATTTCAAAGACTGTAACAAATTAGTGCCAGGATGACCCAATCGTTGATGCCAGCGATCTTGGGGGACAGCGACAAAAGCGGTTGATTGAGTGGACTTGAGTGGGAGAGGTTCAGTCAATGGGTACAGATCGCCAGTGCTATTGCATCGTAGGATAGGAGCCCGAGTTTGGAGATCCTTCACAAGAAAGCCAAAAGGGTCAAATTCAATAGACACTAAGTTGTCCGTGGTAAGGCGACGGACAGAGATAAGGTTTTTGATGATATTGGGGGCAAAAAGGACATTGTTTAGTTTAAGGGGAGGGTAGGGTGGTGGTAGGACTTGGTTACCTTGGGCCAATACAGGAATAGTCATGCCATTACCAACTACTATAAATTTATTAGTGCATTTATTAAAAGTAGACGGAGAGTATATACCTTGGGCATTGGCGGAGTGAGAGGAGGCACCGGTGTCCATCACACCATTATCCGGTGGGTTGAGAGCGAGTGAGTAGAGTGCTTGTTCAATGTCGGTCGGAGAATATGCAGCAAAATTGACTTGATCCGGGCGAGGGCCAAGAATACCTTGAGAATTATTATTATTCGGCCGGGACGGGTACGGGCAGGGGGGTTGGTTTTGGGCTTGTCGCTGCTGCTGTTGGGCTTGTTGCAAGACAGAGGCCCATTGGGCTGTGGTCCAAGACTGAGGAAAAACAATGTAAGGGTGGGAGGTGGTAGTGGGCTGGGTGGAGGATTGGCTACTGGGCCTGTTGTTACGGTAGGAAGGGTTATTGGGCCTGGGACTGTTACGGCGGTTTCTAGTGGGATTGGGTCTATTGCGATTGTTGGAACCGGAGAGTTGGGAAGGGTTGTTGGGAGTGGTAGAAGTGGTGGTGTGTAGCGCCGTAGCAGCAGTTTGGGAGGCTCGGGTGGCATGTCTTTTTTTCTTTGTTTCTTCTTGGGTTAATCTAGACCGTACATCACGAAAATCGGGTAAAGGGTTTTGGTTTTGTAGCACGGTAGATATACTGTCATAGGCTTCAGTGAGACCGGTAAGCACCTTTAGTACAAGCATGCGGTTGTCAACCGGGGAGCCAACGCTCGCAAGTTGATCAGCCAGGTGTTTAGCTTGCTGACAGTACTCGTCCATAGAGGAAAAATTCTCAAGGTAAAGGTTAGCAAATTCCTGACCTAGAAAAATAGCCCGGGTGTTCTGATTGTCACTGAACTCGCTCTCAATGGCATTCCAAGCTTCATATGCCGTTTGACCGGGTTGTAGAATAACGTGAAGGAGAGGCTGGGAAATTGTGGCGTAAATCCACTGTAAGACGATGGCGTCTAACCGTGACCAAAGGGCCTCAGCAGCAAGAAGGGCCGCCTCTGCTGCGGCGGCAGACGCGGGGTCGGAGGGAGCAGGGGCAGGGGTCACGGGAGGTTTGGGAGCAAGGTGATGGAGCACCTCATAAGCTTGACAATGAACCTTGAATAAGGTTTTCCAGGAGATGAAGTGGGTTGAATCTTTTTCAAGAATGATAGGGATGTTGGATTTAATGTTGGTAACTGCGAGTGCAGGATGAAGGGTTTTGTTATCCATTAGAATAAGCAAAGAAGGGGTCGAAGAAGGCTGGAAAAGAGAAGAATCGCAGCTGCAGAGGCAGACGTGCGCAGGGGATAGGCGGCGGAAGCAGGGTTAAAGAACCTGGTATGATACCATGAAAGATTATGATTCAACTTGGTTGATTTCATTGATGTGATATCCTTATATAATACAAAACAATATCTCCACTAATTATGGAGAGATAATTACAATCAATACATTTAAAACATACTATAGATAACACATATTATTAACTTTGGCCATATAGATAATCGTTTTAGATCAATCTTAGTATAGGGTTAATTTAAAAATTTTCACCTTCCTTTTTGTTTACCAGGAAAGAACTATCTGTGAGGCAGGTCAGAAAATCATTGTTCGCACAGGAGCAGCCGGGCAGTTCAGTGTACAAGTGGAGCAAAATTGCGATTCCAAAGGTGAACTGTTTTGTGTGGAGAGCGATTGATAAAAAAGTGTTGTCAGTGGAAGCGTACGTTGGCGTTTAGAGGGGTATCGATGGGGGATTGAATGTGTTTGATGTGCGGGACAACAATTGAAACTACTCATCATTTATTTGCAGGTTGTTTATGGGCGAGGACGCTATGGTGGAACGTGTGCTCGTGGTTGAAGATTCCAAACCCGCCTTGGTACGACTCCATCAAGCAAGCAGCTGCTGGATTATTGCGTCTCATTGCAAGGGAACGAAAACAAGAAGAATGTAATGTATGCCATATTTCTTTTGACGGCTTGGAAAATATGGTTGAGGCGAAACGACAAAGGTTTCAATGGTAAGAGTACGAGTTCGACAAAGGTTATAGAAGAAATAAAGGAGGAGTCTTTTTGGTGGGTGACGAAAAAATCTAAGATCCGTGGTGTTGACCCATCAAAATGGAAAGAATTTTCTGACATTGATTTCGGCTAGATTTTAGGCGTCCTTTTGTTTTGTTTTTGATACTATTGGGTGTTGAATATGAATGTTGTGTTGGGGCTATTTCGGGTGAAATGCCTAGGTAACCACTGGCTAAATGGCCTATGTATGTACGCTTTCTTTGGTGTTGAATATAATTGGGTTTGGTTGATCAAAAAAAAATTACGTCATTGATTATAGGTACTTGTTATCAGTAAATTTATATGACGAGGAAGGGCACAAGCCTCTACTACCAATCTCCTCGCGCCATGTTATTTTAACCTAAAACTAACCTAAACACTGGAAACGTCAAGTCTAAAGTAGTCTGGAACCAAAGACCTCACAATTTTACCATACTCACCAATCACATACACTCCATGGGATGATCCCCACCCAAAAGCCCACTTTTTTTCTTCTTCTTTTTATGCCTTCTCCCTCTCTTTCTTCAGTAGCCGAGAACCATAGCCAATCCACGAAGCCAAACATCAGGGGACCGTACCTAAACATAATTTGTGTTATGGGAGGTACGTTTCATTTTTGTTATTATCATATTTAATAAACTATTTTAAAATAAAATTAATGTAACACAATTTGTTTTATTTAGTAATTATCATTTGAGTAATTGACACGCTATATATACCAAGAAAACCTAGTATATAAAAAACTGTTGTCATGTGAGGCTGTGAGCTTCATTTACTAAATATAGCAGATAGTTGCCGTAAGTAACACAAAAACACTTAACATTTATTAAGGTGTTGTTTGTTTTTTCTGCGGGAAAAGGTCTGCAGTCTGCGAAACCATGTCTGCATGGGGAAGAGCTCGGGCAGAGCTTTTTTGGGGATATGTCTTCTGTAAAACAAACGAGCTGCGAGACACAAATGTCTGCCCGCGTCTGCACGGGGCAGACATAAGTGGTCAGAAGTGCTTCTGACAAGAAAACAAACACCACCTAAATACAGCAGATCAATTACCTTAAATTTTGATTTAAAAAAAAGAAAAAACCTTATTTTAATATAAAAAACAGTTTGTTCATTCCCCAAATCTTTAAAGCTAACTTAAAAAAAAAAGATACATTGCATCCTTTTTTATTATTAAACAATCATTAAATGAATCATTTTTTAATTGTTCGTACACAATTTATTGCTCAATGAATTTGCTTCTAAATGATCTGAACGTGTAACAGTATCAATAACATGTGGCAATAAATTCGAGAAGATTAGCAAAAATTTTGTGAGCTAACTTGTTCACACATCTGGACACAACCTTCTTCTGTATATATTCTGGTGAAATAAAATGGGAATTTGCCGATCAAAAAATAAAAACTTGTTCACACATAATTCATATATAGTTTTTTTTTTTTTTTTTGGAACAGGTAAATTCATTATCAAAATGAAAATAGGCATTTAGAAATGCATCCAGTTAAATTCCATGAATAGATTTATCAATAGCCCTGAAACAGAGCCGGCTCTATGGTATAACCAACCTAGGCTATGGCCTAGGGCCCCCAACTTGAGAGGGCCCCCAAATAATCAGCATGCTCCTTTCCTTCGTCTCTGCAACACACTGTGCAGCCAATGTTCTTCCAACTCCAGTGTAATGATTGTTTAAATCTTCGGTTTCAAAAACCCTGAAATCCCATTGTGTTCAGATCTGCAGAAATGGAGAAAATGAGGGCTACAACCTTATAGGGGAGTTTTTAGAAATGGAAGACCAAAGGGGAACGGGTCAAGCCCTCTTGTATCTCTCTGTTAATCTATTTGTTTATTTTGTTCACCCTTTTCTTCATTTAATTCATTTATGGTCTCGTAATAGAATTCAATAGTTTTTTTTCTTATCATAGCCCCAATTTGTTATTAAGTGTAAGATAATTGAACTCTAAAACCCCCACTTGGGTTGTAGCCCAGTAGTAAGAGGCAAAGCCTCTTGGGGAATGACTAAGGTTCAAATCTCGGGCAAGGTGAAAAATAAGAAGAAGAGAAATAGCCATTAAAAAAACCGTATTCTGAAACCGAACGTTCTAATCTAGATCAATTCTAACTTGAGACCCGCCTGTTTTTTTAAATCAAAATACAAATGTTAAGTGAATCACATGCTTAACGCGGTTATAAAAGTTCAAATTTGGTATCGTTAGTGTATTACTCTCGGAACCCAGATAAAGAAAGATGGCCGGTAAGAATATTATTCAAACAAGAGGCTCCGAGTTTTCGTTTCGCTTTGGGCCTCCAAAAGGGTTGGGCCGGCTCTGCCTGAAACTACACCAAGTCATATATAGTTGCATTTTTCATTTCTTGGCATATAGAAATGCATCCAGGTAAATTCCATGAATAGACATAATATAAAACTTGCCTATAAAAACACATTACAAATATCATATAGCTAGTCAATACAATCTTTTGTAAAACAATAATTGAAAATGCACAATTGTTGATTTACGATTTTGACCACAAATCACATAATTCACATAAAACACAAACCTTAAAATCCGCTAATTACATAAACTAGCAGAATATTAGCATGCAAAATGTTCGGTTTCCATGTGCTTATGTTTGCATAAATCAATTACCTAAAAAAAAAAAACCTTCACAAAATTCAAGAAAATCTCATTACAACGTAATTAATTAACAACTTATTCCTTAATTAATAATAATATGTATTCCTTAAACTAATGTTATACACCAAAAAAAAACCCATAAACTTTTCCGGCATCTTCACCGTCGACCACCGATCTCCAAACCACCACCACCAGCACCACCATCAACCGAACCCAACTGAGCCTGTCTCATAGCCAACGTTTTATAAATCTCCATTATCAACTTCTCATCATATTCCTTCACCGGTCTCATCCCAAACTTCGCCACCCCTTCACCGAACCCACCGCTTCCAGCCACCATCGGTGAGTTAGCCATTCTCATCATCATATTAACATAACCATCACGTATTCCAGTTAGTAACTTTTTTGGAGAGTATTTCATTTTCAGCTTCTTTAGTTTCAGCTTCTTTGATGTTACTCTTATTCTCCAGAACCGGCGTGGCCGGTTTAGACCTGGTTCGTCGGTGGTGTTACCGCCGAGACGGATGTAGGGTTTTCTTCGCCAGTAATGTTTGACTCGTCGGTAGACTCGAGTGGTGATACCTTCCATTTGTTTGGATGATTTGGTTTAGAGGTTACTTAGTTAATTGAGTGAATAATAATAATAATAATAATAATAATGATAATAATAATGTGGGTTGTAGAGGAGGATGGGTAGGAGTGTTGGCCGGAGAAAAAAGGATGGGTCAGGGAAGGTTATAAATAGGGGTGTGTGGGTATGGGTGGATTCTGTAAGCAATATTTCATGCGGATTTTAGTGTTATCCTGACCGTTGGTTCTTGTTTTGACTTACGATCATTGGTTTTCGGGATTTCTATATTTTTTAAATTTGGAAATTATAAAATCTCTCCTTCCATTTTATATTTGTTATAGAACCCACAAACACACGTATTAATAAAATCATTGATTGTATATTCTCTAGGTTGTAAAATGACAATAATATCCTCAAGTTATTATTTTAAATCTTTGATTGTCTTTTGTCTTTTATGGGCAAAACTAAAAATTGCATTTTTATTTTTAGAAATGAACATTTAAAAATCAAGCATGTAATGGGTTAAGCAAATGGTAGAAAAGATGCATGTGATGTTTTAAAAGTAAGGGAGGGAGGGAGGGGCGTTATCAGCGAAGCATTCGTGAAGCACCTCCACCGTACCAATTGCAGTTTGTCATCTAGACCTTGGTGGCACTTCCCGAAGAAACATCCAGGTAACATCTACTTTTTGTACGGAGTGTGGAGTGTGCTGAAGTCGAGTAATCGACAGAACATCTTTCGTTACACTGTAAATCGGTTAAGTTGTTTGGCAACATGTTGGATATTGGTGCAAAAACCTCCAATATATGCATTTAATTTATGTGACATGTTAGAGTTGCATAATTATCTCCAAGTATCCAAGCAAGGAAGAAGGCGATTAAGGCAGTTATTCTAATTTCATTTGTGTATTTGGAAGCCCGTAATGACAAGTTTTTGTTTTAAACCGATGAACATCTCTTCACCAAAGATTATTGTGGAGATCAAGGATTCAAGTCTTTAGGCTATTTATGAGTGAAGAGTAAATCCAAGATGAAGACATTGGAGTGGTCACAGTGGTATTCTTTTGATTTTGGTTAGCTGCTAGATGTATTTTTTGTCCTGTTTTTACATGATCTAATATATAGTCTGGCATTACAAGAAATACATGACTAATCATGAGTGTGGATAAAAAAAAATACATAACTAATCATAAGTATGTATGTAGACGAGCCAACTCTATAGTTTCTCCAAGTAGGGTTATTTTTGCTCTTTTTTCTCAATACGTATGGAGATTTCACTGTATAGAGTTTTGAATTTAACCCCTATGTTATTTAATTCATAAGTCAATGTGATTTCCTATTTTGATGCGATTATTTATGTGATTAGAGAAGAGGTTACAATAGCATGGTAATCTTATACTTTTAGAAAACCACTTAAGCATAAAATTTAATGATTTGTGTATTCTAGGATGAAAATTTCATGTTTGATGGTGTGAATTTGATAATAGGGTTATTTTCAGTAGGACTAAAAAATACAAAAAAATTCACGAACACTTTAGCCGACAGTGTAGTGATATAAATATAATCTTACCAAGAAAAAGAGAATAATAGCCAAAAACACATGATACCGGACAGTAGTAACTTGTTCGGATCTTGATCGTCAATACAATCTATATTTATGAGTTTCAAATTTAGTAATCGGTATTTATGATTTACACCCTACTATCAGGGTGTTGCTTCTTACGCACTTCATATCACCCTAGCGAATCTTCAACAAAGGCCATACACACACCACCAACCTCAACGACAACTATGAGACAACAAAACAAGCGTACCCGCAGTAACGCACGGGCATTCACACTAGTAATTACTAATGAGTCAAACCACTACTTCCATTTTTATTTACCGGCATGTAGGTCAAATTGCATATGGTATATAAAACGTAGCATGCTATTATGTCTCCTTGTAGTCTTTAAAAAACTACCCACTGCGAAGCACAGATGCTTACACACACAAACATACACCTTACATATTGATTCTTTTAATCGTTTTAAGGTTTGAATTATGTTTCCGTCCTGTATTGTCGACTCCGCCGCAACACACAGGTTCTTTTACAAAGGAATTTGTATATTGCGCTACACCACTTAATCTAATTTTGTATTATACTTTCCCATAATAATTTAACACCTATTTACATGTTTTTGTGTTGTTTTTTAATTTATAATTATTATGAATTTAAAATTTATCATAAATGATATGTAAACAAGAGTTAAATTATTACTAACAAATAACCCATTAGTGTAAATCTTATATCTTAAGTACAATAATGACCTGTATTTCTTGTTGGTCGGGCTATTTTTTTCCCATGTATGTAAGCGTTTATAACCATTTATTTTTAATTAAACTAAGATTACTTACTATTAATAGCACACAACTTGGAATAGTGCCATAAGACCAGAGGGTGTGGGGGGGCGGCATAGGGAGGGCAGCTTGATGCCGGGCCTCTCTACACCACCCCTGGGGCGGCATGGAGTGGGGGGCGACATGGGTGGCAAAATTTTGCCGATGATGCCGTGCCATTTATTTGTTTGTTAATTGATTTTTTTATTATTTTTAATAATTCTGACCAATGAGGTCCGTCATCATAGTGCACACCACCCCCTTGGAGGCCCATCATCAAGATGCCTCTCCTCCCACTCCTACGTGGCGCCTACGTGACGGCCCATCATGAAAATGTCACCCCTCTCCACACCCACTAGTCTAAACTACAACTGAGTATTGAGTATTGACCTGTTTTTGTAATAAACATAAATATAATATTAATGTAGAAGAAGACAAGGAATATAGAAAATAGAATGATGTGTCATGTGGTTTCACATGATGACCTAACTTGCCTTCGGACACATTGTCATATATTAATATTAATGTAAGATTTCGGTATCCTTATCTATTAAATATAACTAGTGGTTTTAAAGTCGGCGCGTTGCGCCGAGATTCCTCCCGCCATGCCCGCCACCTCAACACGCCGGGCTTCCCCGCACTACATTTTGCACGTTGTGCGATGCACTCGGGCTAAACCAAGATGCAACAACCATGAATATTTAAGCAAACGGATTCCAATGGATGGAAACTATCAAAAAACATAATAAACCAATATGGAAAGGTTGTTGAGCTCCACAGAAACCAATTTCAAATATACTTTTCGTCAAAGTTGACCTTTCTGTTCAATTAGTGACCTACTAATCCATGTTACTATTACTGTTCTAATCTAAACCGAATTAAAAAATCTTTATTTTGTCGATGGATTTCTGTTTTGCTATCTAAATGGGGCCCATAGCTCTCACACCTTAAAAAGACAACATGCATGTTGAAGCCAAATTATTAGACTGGTAAATTGGCCACTAAAATAACAAATATCCTAAAAACTTCTTGATAATAAACCTTTAGCAACATTCAAAAGACACTGGTAATCTATTTTCTACTTGTGGGTACAGAAGAACCTTCATTTTCAATTAAAGCTCCACATTGACAAAGAAAATGGGATTACAAAATTTGAATCTGAATTTGCATACTGAACGTAGAGGTTGGGCGTTCCTGGCTGGTTTTTTGTGTGGTTCTGGGAATGGTCTTCAGTTCATGGGAGGCCAAGAACACGAAACAAAGATGACCCATTAAACGCTCAAGAGATTGTGGACTAATACATTGGTTGATTTGAGAGAAATTCCTACATCACTCAATATTTGCCTCAAAGAATAGATAGCAGTTAGTATAATTTAGAATGTAAAAGGCAGTGTTGTAATTGCAGAGAACTTTTTTAACTGTTGATATAATAGTTGTTAACATGAAGTATTACGCTTGCAATGTAGGCACATATTGCTCCAGACAATTGACCTGAATTAATATAAAATTAACAGAGTAAGCACCAAGAAGTATTAATCAATGTCCACATTTAGGAGTTCATTACCACTTATCGGACTTCGATGCGTAGGGAAAATTTAACTGATGCAAATGATACAATCCACACAGTAAGACTCAAGAAAAAAAGTTGACCTACCTGCTGCACCAAAAATAATACTGGATTGATTTTCAACCTGGTCAACCCTGCTGATTTTCTTCATTCGGTCATTAAAGTAGAAAGATGATCAACCACATACACGACCTTTATCATCAGATAATCCGGTGAACACTCTAATCAATCACAAAAGAGAAACATATCAAGATTAAAATAAACATGAGTAACTTCAATTTTTAGTTGGAACAACCAAGAAGCTATGAATGAAACGGAAATATGAATATCGAAGACAGAAATTTGTTAATATTTTGTTGAAATATTGAAAAACGTCAGCATCCAGGTACTCGAGAAAGTCGAAAAAATTAACAGGTAGTCGATAAATGTTGCGCAGGGCTACGTTCGAAGATGTTGAGGTAGCCTTCGGCTTTCCTGTACCGCACCTTTCTTCATACTCACATCGGATTTTCATGCCATCTTCTCTGATTTAGGCTTCTGATTGCTACGCCCTAACTCTAGTTAAAACATATATGTAAGATTGTCAGTGGACTCATCTTCATAAAAACCCTAAAGGTGCAAGAAGCAAACCCTAAAACCCACTGCAAGTCCGACCAACATCGCTGCAACCTGCAACACCCCCAACGTTAACCTTCAGTAACACCACCACTTGAACAGCCACTAACCCGCTGATTCGGATGGGGTGACATGTTGTGGGAGAAGCTACATGTACAGAGGGATCAAATTAGGTATTGTCGCGGCTGGGCAATTTATCTCAAATGCGCGTTTCATTTTAGCATGATTTGGCTAATCAAATCTAGATTCATAAATATATCATAATAAAAAAACATCAATTAATCGAAATACAATACCTGGTTCGAATCGGATTCAACACCTGATTCGTTCCCGCAGCGACTAAGAGCGGTGGAGAATAAACAACAAACCAAGCTGTTGGCAATGGCGACGGGCGTGTCGGCGGTCCCACATATTTTAAGGGTTTTGGCCGGAGGTGTAAGGGGCGAACGACAGGTTATGGGTTTTAAACAGGGATGAACGATGGTGGAATCGGGTCACAGAGCAGGTCGCCACATATCGTCATCACCGTCACCTCCCATATCCCCTTTCCAGATCTCTGAGTGAGGAAGTTGCATGCGAGAGAGAGGGGGTATCTCTGTAATAGAGAAAGAAGGGAGAGGTATACGATATAGGTAACGAAGAAGAAAGAAATGGCGAGGAAAACCGTGGAAAATAACGGCAATAATAACGGCGTTAACGAACCGTTAAGTTACTGCTCATTAGAGCTCAACGTTAAATATATATAGAATTGTGCGTGTATATACAATATGAAAAAAACCATATTTTTTCGAGAAAAAAATAATTGCAACAGGCTTTGACGCAGAAAGAATAAAGCTTACGGTAATGTGATTAGCGCATTGATTTACAAACTCCTTAATTGGACGGGTGTGCTTCATTTCAAACTAGCTGTTTTAAAAATAAACTGAAGTTTAAATAGTGGACCCACTACTAAACAAAATCTTTCAAAGCTTCGTTTGAACCCGGTCAGTTATAAAAACACTAATTAGATCATAACAAATTATCCTAGCACTTTGATGTGGTAAACGAGAAACGTTAAAGAAAAAAAACATCAAAGGGGTTTCATCATTCACACAATCACACCCGGTGACCCAATAATATGTTTTGTAAGAATGTGAAATGCGATACGGTGAATAATAAAAGATAAAAAATGAAAGATGAGCGCCTATGGAGGATGTGGCAAAGGAGATAGACGACGGCTAGAGGACGTGACAAAGGAGAGAGGATGTTGGTGCCGCCCTACACAAGGGCGCGCCTATGGAGGAGATGTTAGGTTGTTGTGAGAGGGAAGATGGAACCCACCGTTCTGGCGCAGTTGCAGAGGAGGGGGAGAAGGGCGACGCAATTGAGGTGGCACCGAGCAGGAGAGACAGGCGGAGGTTTGATGCCAGTTACGTTTTAGACAGTCTTACAAAAATGTATAAACGGGATGCAATTAATTAGTCACGTTTATAAAATAAAAAAATCAATACATTATGTCCTTTTTACATTTTTTAGTGAAAGCCACATTTCCTCTAGAAGAAACAACGGGTTATAATTACCTCGACAGAAATAATTATGGTATTAAACTCGTGGTTGTTGCAAGGTATAACCTTTTGCACACACTCGTAGCACAAACCGAACCTAGAAGGGGAGAATGTGTGGGTCGTACGAAGGTAGGTAGTCCTATAACTCCAACGTACAGACACAAAAATGGTGTTGCCTTGTTGAGTGCAACATAACATGTCCATACAAGGAAGGGGTAATTTCCTTTATATAGAGCATGCACGGGCCAAACATCACTAACCCTTAACCACGACGATGGGCTTGGGCCGCGGGTTAAGGGCTTATCTCCCTTCGGCCCATAAAGTTAGTAGAAGAGCACATGATAATTAGTGCTGATGTGAGAGAAATAGTGTAGATTCATGTTATTGATTCACGTGGCGCGATGCGATTGGTTGCAGGCGTGTACTTTTCTAACACAGCATGGTTTGACCTGCGAAAGGTGTCTGACGTGACGTCTGACCGGTAGTAGATGGACATGCGTGTATAGTACTCTAACGGTACTGTGCACAGCATTGAAGATGTCATGTCACTGTTGACGGTCAGGGTTGTTGTACCACCCCTGACACGTGTTGTTATCTGATTGGTGGAGCATGCGCCCAGCTTCTGACCGGATCATTCTGAATTAGGATCGTCCGTATGCATATGTACTTGAATACGGTGTTTCCTAATTGTTCCGCGCGTACGTACATGCGCGGTGATTCCTTTATGATGATGATGTCAGGTGACCGATCACTTCCCGCTGAAGCGTTCTTGGAGTTGATCCTTTTTATGGGTTAGGGCGTTTGTCTACTTCAAGATTTAGGACCCTATCCCTTCACCTCCCAATCGACGTCTGTTAGAATTTATATCATGTTATTTTATTTATATATTTTACGAGTTTATATTATTACGTTTGAACCCTAGTTTGTTTGATTAGCCTGTTCGATCCACTTGGTGAGCATGTGTCGGTTCATGGGGAGGGTGAGCGTGATTGGGTGGGGCGTGAGCACAACAATGGACGTGAGTGTAAATCACAAACAACGCAATATGTATGTTTCCAACCAATAAAGTCACTAACACATGCATTATTTTCTTTTTTTCATTATACTTTAATTTTAATTTGCTACCTAATTTGATTTTCTTAATACAGTAATTTGCAACTGTCAGTTAAATAAACAAAATACACATAGGCGTTCAATTTTTTTCCTAAACATTCAAATATAAATTTGAACAAAACCCGGAGTTTTTGGTCGGGTTTCACAATTTTAACAAGATAAACAATATATTTTTATTATAGTAAATTAACATACAAAATTGAAGAAAACTAACGAGTAGTATATTGTATTATAAATGCCTCAGGAGAAGCACCACCAAATATGACGACTCTACATGAAGTTACTTATTTATACTCTCACTCACCTGAGATACGCAGGATGCTCGACTTAGTAGTTTTCTTTTAAAAGAACACTTGCTAAATAATTCAGGTTTGAAATTATGTAAATTTGTAAACCACTTTTTTTGTATTGTAGCTATCTAATAATTTGATAACCAGATAAGATTATTAAATGTGTGATAGGAAAGTTGATGAATAAATCTGATTTTTCCTATTATTTTATATGACAGTAGCAAATATATATATACACAGATCTTGGGTTTTGTAACAAGTACATATAACAGATCATGGTTTTTGTTTTCATATAAAAGAGGATGTATTATTATTAGATAGTATATCAGATTAGGGAAGCAACGTCGTCTCGAAAAAGAATATTGGATAAGTGGATTGAATTTAAAACCGAAATCAAGACGTTATTTAGAACGGGAAAATAACAAAGATGAAATTGAAAACACAAAACGAAGACGAACGACAACCGGACAGGGCGGCGGCGGCAGTAGAAGTGGCGGCACGCCGCCCTGTCTAGGGTTTTTCTCAAGTGGTGACGACTAGGGTTTAGTTATTTGTGTGTGGCGCAACGAAAACAGTATAGAGCCTAGGCTGGCTCTGATACCATGTAAGATAATAGAATACTGAATTGATATTACTGAATAGTTAGGTTACAATATATAGAGATCACAATGAACCCTAAAAACCTAACTAAGCCCGTGGGCTCATACTACCAAAACCCTAATCTGATATACTATCTAATAATTATTTTTATTTTAAATTATTAAATTAAGAGTTAGAAATCTTACAGTAAATTCGAAGAGGAAACTAAAAGCAAAATAAAAAGAACTGAAATCAGTAACAAAAACGTGAATCGGGCTTGTTCCCAGGGTACACAAGTTCTTAACAGTGGTGGTGCACTGCCGGACTTGTCACTTGCCTGAAAGAAAAATCTTAATGCGGCTGCGTTTGATATTGTTGTGTATGTGTGTGTTTTTGCACAAAACACTACCTGTGTTCTTATAGAATTCGAAAAATGAGTTTCGAAATGCAATAACAATCTCAATTAAAATCGATCACTGTCACGCTTAATTACAGCAAGCGGAAGACTAGACAACTAAATGGAAACTTCTTCTAGTCACATAGATTAAAAAACTAAAATGGGTAGCAAAAATCATCCTCATGCGGACTCGGATTTTTGGAGCGGTATATCATGACGCAGTGAGACTACTTGTCACTGCAGTAAAGCGTTGACTGGTGAACCCTACAGAAACAATGTTTGAAGCCTATATATATAATCACATCCGGCCTCTAACGAGAAGATTATCAACCATTACACCCTCATTCAGTATTAAACTGAATACATATATGTAATGATAATTCACATCTTCCTACAAGGAGTCCGATTAGGTCAACGTGTTACACATTAATCCTTTTGCTATAGCAACGAAGAGTGTTTAAATCGTCACATGCCAACAGTTGTATTAGGAGGCATGTATGTCAAAATACCACAACGACCGAAATCTTCTCCTCACGTGAATACACTACGCTACCATTTACTAAGTAGTAAACAAACTGTAATAATCATATGTATTAACTTAAGTTTTGTATATATTACTTCAAAGGATTATAGACTCAGCATCTTGTGGCTACGAAGTGACACAACCTCCACCTGAATCATTTGCCTTACGAGCAAACCAAAAACAAGTGATTTTCTAATTTTGAATAACCTAATATGTTTGGATCACGGCTGTATTAGTATATTAGTGGTGTTTCATGTTTGTATTGACTGTTTCTTAAATCCATGGACTCCTACATTGTATATCATAGGCCCGAATGGGCTTTTGTTCAAATGTTGACATCGTCTCAAAAGCAGAAAATAATCCATTTTCAATCAATTTTTTTAACATCCAACAAAACAGGGCCACCCAATTACTTTCATAGACAAAAGGCAACCCACACTCACAGTTACCGACCCAACTCAACCAGTGACGGATCTAGAAAATAAAACAAGGGGTAACATTTTATAAAAATTATTTTAAAGGGTAACAAAAAATTTGTTTTAGGGGTAACATTTTATAAAAATACCTTAAAAAACAATTTTTGTCAACTTCGCCAGGAAAATCGAGGGGTAACAGATGTCTCCCCTATGTCCCTGTGTGTTAGTTACATCGGCCACTAAGTCCAACACCAACTCCAAAAGAAACACTCCGCCCTATGATAAAATTCATAGTTTGCCATGACATTTTTTTTGAATGGTCAACAAATCAATCCCGACCACTCTCAAAGTACGCACTGGACAAATGAGTACTCCTAGAGTAACCTAGGTCGACTAATAATTTCACACCAGTTCCTAGGGAAAACACGCCGTCCGATAGCCTACTGCGGTAAGACTCGAACTCCCCACCTCCCATAAAGAAAGGAAAGAGGATGCCACTCCAACCTAACGAGATTGGCATTTTGCCATGAAATTAAAAAAAAAAAAAAAGAAGAAGAAGACTTGAAAAGATTTGCTTTTTCATCATTCATCAAATACTATGGGCCCAACCCAAAAGAAAGAAGGAAAGATCCTTGTGGTCGTTAAGAAATAATATGGAAATTACGCGGGAGCCCTGAGAACGTTACCTTCCATATTCCCTTGCCCTCTTTTCACATCTAGTAATAACCCTAACTCAGTCTCAATCCAATCCATACATATTATTATTATTATTATTATTATTCATCTACACCTATTAATCATTTACTATCACCTTTCAATTACTTGTTCCATTAATCATCATGCGTAATTCAATCAACAACAACGGCGATTCTTTCACCTCTCGTTTTTACCGTCTTCCAGGTCAGTAGTACTCCCTATATATTATTATTATTATTATTACAATTAATAATTGTGTATACTTGTTAACATCATGCTCTTCTTTATGGTTGGTTAGTGGGTAGTTATATTGATCTAGAGGATAGTGACGAGGAGGAAGAAGAAGAAGAATCGAATTTAGAATTGGTGTGTCCTTATTGTTCTGAAGGATTTGATGCCCTAGGGTTATGTGTTCATCTTGAGGATCAACATCCACTTGAAATTAAGTTGGGGTACGCGTTTTTACCGCGATAAAATTTATTATTCAGTCATCAATAATAATATTATTATTGTAACTGGTTGGTTATTGTTAGGTTTTAGTAAAGCTTTATGTTTTGCAGGTGTGTCCTCTTTGTGCAACTGATCTTGGGAGGAATATGATTTCCCACTTAATTATTCAACATCAAAGTGTTCTTAAAATATCCTTTTTTTTAATTTATTTGTTTCTGTTATATCTTGCTTAATTGATATCTGTTTCTATCAAAGTATCAAGTATGTTAAGGTTATATAATGACATCTTGACCAGTTGCTCGTCTGATTGATTCGGTATACGTGTATAACTGTGATCATTGGGCTTAATGGCTTATGTTGCTGTTTTATTCGGCTAATGACTCAGAACACAAGTCGCTAAATGCATTGTAGTTTAGGGTAACTAGAAAGAGTCACTATATGCTTCTACCAAGTACAATGCTTTGGCTTGTAAGGACATTGCCATATTTGGCAGGTCTGAAGAAGCCTAAAAAATCCAAATCATAATCGTAGTTAATGAATTTCTTTACCTAGGATTACATAAGGAGTAGGAAATTTTATAATTCGTGTGATTTATGATAGAAAACATGGTAAAAGAAGATTTGCTCAAATCTTGCAAATTGGAAAGAACTTAAAATCGACCAACGACCGTCCTAATGGTCAATATGCCACAAAAGTTATCATTATACAAAGTAGGCATGTTTTCTTTTAATGATTTTGTTTCTAATGTTCAATACATGAATTGGCTACTTTTACTATTAGTTTTATGTCAGTAAATAAGAGTGCAAAAGTAGCGAAGAATTTTTTAACACCTAACCAGATTTGTTTCATCTACTTCAATAAAATGGTGTTGTTAATCACTAGTGTAAGTTGTAGTCTGGTTGATGGTCCGGTTTTCAGTTCCTTAGTTCTGGACCATTGCACATTCCTTGAGGGTGATTAATGGCTATCCTTTACTTTGGAACCGATCCTTGTGGGGTTAGTTAGTTAGTTAGTTATATGGACTATTGGGTTAATGTTAAATTCTTTGACTAAATAGATCAAGGTCTTTGCAAAAGGAAGCTCCATGATGATGAATCTTTTTCTATAGTATCACTATTAAGGAAGAAACTGCAAGAGCATTCACTCACACGTCAAAAGGAATCAGCTTCTGTAACATCTTCCACCAGTTCTGCAAGTGATCCATTACTGTTTTCATTTGTCAATAGTTCACCCCAAAGTCATGAACCCGGAGCTGATTCTTCTGCTGAGTCAAGCTCATCAAAGATCCTTCCTAAGGATGGGACGTTAGAAAGGTACAAGCTTTTTTTTTTTTTTTTACTTCTTTTGCTCTATTTGTTGGATCTATATGGGCTGCTTCTAATGGGTCAACTAAGAAAGTACTTAACAGGAAAAAACCTAAATAGGTTAAAAATCGCCCTATACTGATTCTATATGCATACATGATACCACGTCCGAAACATACATGTTCAATGGTTTTGATTACCTGTGCGATATTTTTTTTTCCTTGGTCATAGTTACTTATAAAAGGACATTTGAAATGGACCAAAATATGTTTGTTTGTCAACATGACTTAAACCCTTTGCTGTTTTAATTTGTAATAAACATGACCTCGTTTAAACTGTACCCATTTTGACACCCCTTTCACCATACTGGTATTATGTAATCTAATGTACTTTTTCTTGGCTGGCAGTAACAGTGACAGCGGCGTCCAAACTGGATTTTTTATCAAGCAAAGACCATGAAGAGAAAGCTCTGAAATCAGACTTCATGCAGACTATATTATTATCCACCATTTTCACTGACAATTTGTAACAAAATAATCAAAACATGTAGGGACTGAGTCTAGTTCATGTTGTTATTCCACCCAATGTAACCAGTTAGTATGCTTAATGAGTTAATGTTATGTTCTTATAGTTGGATCACATTATTTTGATAGATAAGTTGTCTATGACGACGTAAACTGCGTATTTTAAGTATATGTTGCTACTGTAAAAAGTGGCCCCATGCCTTTCATGATTCTAATTATCTAATATACCACATAAACTACACTACTTCAAACAAAAAGGTGCATGCAGACAGGCAAAAAAGTTATAATATCAAGAGATCATTTAAGCTATTGACCTTCTGGGTACGGATTGTTCAAAATGTGCATGACTGCTTTTGCTATCCAAAATGCCCCAGCCCTTTAAAAGTCGCAGAAAAATCCATTGAACCATACGGTTCGGTGCATAAAGTAAAACCATTATTTGTAATTAGTTTATTACTTATTAGAAAGAGACTTGAAGTCAGATTGATGTACTTCACTTCACTGTTAATGACGTTTAAGGAAGAACTGATAATCAGGGAGACGAGTCTGCAAATTTTTGAGCCAGTTGTTAGCTGCTTCGAAAAGAGCGCTTTCTTTCTTTCGCTCTTGGGGGTCACAAGGAGATATTATTGAACCTTTTAGCTTGTAGGAAGCCAGTCCAATTACTGGTAAACGAATCTTTGAAGAAAGATCAAGTGTTCCATTAACCCCATCAGCATTACTGCTTGAAAACTCTGACCCTCTATAGCCTGTATGAGCATCATGTACAAAAAGTAATGGCTAATGAGAAATCAATCATCTGCATGTATGTGTATGTGAGAGATATATATATACAGAGAGAGAGAGATGCCAGTACTTCCAGGCTGTGTTGACAAGGAATGTAAAGTCAAAAAAGAAGCTTCCAGATCTTTTAGTGTTGGGCCCACAGGTATTCTATAGATTGGATACCTGCAACCAAGCCAGTTGAATATGAGATCAAGATCCACAAATGGCCTTGCTTAGATAGTAAGAAGAGTAGAGATGTCAACTTCGAATTTTTGATCCGTTTACTTACAAATGGTTCATTTTAGATTATGTTCTATATCTAATCTTTTAAGTATGTAAATTCTTTATAAAAAGAAAATAAACAAACAAACAAACGTACCCAGTGTAGTCCCACTCATAGTAGAGCTATTTGTAGGGTCGGGGGAATTATAAAAAGAAAATAAGGTGGTAAAGATGGGACTGCTCAGTTTGTAGACAGTCATCAAAGTGTATTTTTAATATTAAAACCTCGCGAATCATTTTATTTTAGGGAAATAGATCTGTGAAGTCAACTACACAAATCTTATGCGAGTCTAGGGCAAAACGGAGAAGTCGTTTGATTCAGAAACATATGTTATTAGACCATGTGTAGTCGAGCGCTAATGGGGCCTTAAAACAAAATTAGCGCCCCCAACACCACTGCATAGGGGCCTTAAAGGGCCTTAATTTTGCAAAATTGGCATGGAGCATTAAATTTTAACGCTGAACATTTGATTCTGAACCTCCTTTTCGTGGCAACCAATCAAAAAGGGGGAGGGGCACTAATTAGCATTGCCACTACGTGTGGCCTAAATACTATAAACGTGTATAGAAAAAATATGAACTGTGGACAGAATGCGTTTCTTGTAAACCCAACTTATTTCGACGCGTACCAAAATTACCAGCCCACCCGTTTTGCCACCAATAAGGAAGAACTATACCAAGCAACACCTATCCAGCTTGAAGGAGTTAGATCACAGCTCCTGTACTGGTTCAGCTCAGGATATTGGGATACAAGAACTGAAGCCTAATATAAATAAAGTGAGCATAAGTTTCAGCATAAAAAGTCAGCAGCGCATTAATAAAAGAAAATATAAATTTTATCAACCAAAGAGTAAATGACCTTGTCAGCTAAAGTCTTCCGAGTATATGGCTGCTCTCGTTCCATAAATTCGAAGGCAAGCCTGCCACGTGAACTACAAGCTTCACTGTTATTGTCCCTTATCAAGATCTTTTTCAGCTTCCGGTTGTTCAAGTTCAGTGCATCAAATGATTGATCCAAAACAGAACTCGTCCCTGGTCTGGTTCTTTAGCTGGGCACCTGGTAGAATTTAGATAATAGATATTGTTCAGAGAAACAAATCATACATTTATCATGGATGTGTTCTGCTTCAGGAATTATTGAAAATGGATTTAACAGGTCAAATAAATTAGCCAACACAAAAAGGTTTAAGATGTGTATATTTGGTATACAAAGATACCGGCACAGATTGTAGCTAAATTAGTTATCTGTCCATAGTTATTAATAGCGAATAGCGTACGATAGCGACAAGCTACCGACATGCTACATAGTGATAGCGATGAAATAGCGGGCGCTATTTCATGCTTAGCGATCATGCATGATGCATTTCAGGATACCTGAAAAAACTGTAAACTGTGGTATGCTGTCTTATGCCATAAAATGATATTATAAGGCTGCAAATCACTAGAGTTTATCGTATATTAGTATTTCCCTCTTTTCTAACTAAAGCATCATAAATAACCATGTTATATTTATACTTCTCGCATTGTTTCGCTTATTTTTCAAGATACGACAGATACCAATTAAATATAAGCTGTCACTCCTACGAACCCTAACTTTACAAATAGATGTTTTTCTGTTTTTTCCATAAGGAGATCGGTTAACCAATACGAAAGTGAATTCAGTTAGCTAATAATAATCTAATAAAAGGTGTGCTTGAAACAAAAATTAACCGATAACTTACCATTGAGTTTGTACCATTCTTGTATGGCATGACACTTATAGAAACAATTAACATGGATCTTAGCAACCAATAATATGTAATAATCAAATAACAAGAGCATACAAAACAGAAAAAAAAAAGTACTCACCCGACTTTTCCAGGGTCAACGTAGAGCTGCATACCCGATAAGAAGGGAACATAATACTGCGTAGTTGGGTGTGTACCGGACAACAAGAATGGCACTCCAACTCCATAAGCACTCCATTCTTGGAAAGTTTCCCACAGATCCCCAATACAATAATATGTATTAATGTCATTGTCAGCTTCCCTACTTACATGCCCCCTTGTATCCACCTGTAACTGCAGCCCATTATAAAGTTTAGCTAGCATATAAAATTACTTAACAAACCAAACAAACACATCATTCCTTGGTTTTAAATAGCGTGAGACGACGAGTGCTTCACATACGCGAGGCATTGTTCTATTTACAACCAAAATTTGCATCTCTCTCATCTCCTCTACACATCAGTCATTTAAATTTTAATTAAGTAAACCATTTATTGACAAACTTTGACCCACGTGTACATGAAGCTCCAGCTCAGGACCCTGAGGCGCGTTTTTTAAAACCAAGCATTGGTCATATTTGGGTTACTTATAATTTCATGTGTCTAGTTATATGCTTATCTGACTTGTTTTGCATCTGATCTAATTGGCAAAAAACATTAAGTTAACACAAATATATAAATTAATTATTTAGATACAATTGAATTCCTTGAAGTAGCATAAAGTAAAATACTAAAATTTAACTATTTACTTACAAAATAAAAAACTTATAATTAAAATTATGACAAATTCAATCCAAAACAACAAAATAATAATTGTAGTAATAATAATAATAATAATAATAATAATAATACAACTATACCTCAGATGGTCTCTGGGCGGGAACAAGTGGGGTGACGGACTCTAGAAAGCTATCCAAGTTAGTAATATTGTTTCTAGGACCCGAAACCGAATCCGAATCCGAAGGCGAAACCAGGGGTATGAACAATGCAGGATCAGACTCACCATAAACAGTTTCATTGTCGGTGTCTGCAAACGTCATCACTTGAAGCTGTATGTGATTATCTTGTCTACGTAACTGATCATGTTGCATCAGCACCTGATCAACATGTGGATCGAAATCAGAATAACAACCGCTTCCGTCACCGTTATATCGGTTCGTGAAACGGAAAATTCACTCGAACCAGACATTGTTGATTACAAGTTACAAGTTGATAATTAATTATGATTGGATTATATGTACTGTTGTAACTTAATCTGTCTGTCTGTGTGTGAACAGTAGAGATTAGTACAATTGACGTGATGGTGATATAATCAGATATATAAAACTGTAGTTATATATATGAGAGTTTATGAAATTTTCATGGATTGGAAAAGAGACTGAGAGAAGACGGTGTTTTTTACTTTTATGTGGTATGTTTTTGTTTATTACGATCTTACCCTTGTTGTCGAGTGTTAAGTGCTATTCCACGTGTCCTTAGCAGGGGTATTCATGTCTTTTTGGAAGTAGATAAAAGCAAAAAAAACATTATTATGTTCTTGTATTAATATATTAATTGTTGTTGTAACGTAAATAGCAATATATTATTGTATTGGATTTTTTATGTTTGACCATGATGAATTTTCAGTACATTATCAGATTACTATATCCGATTATATCATATTGCATCATATTACGTTGTACTATTGTATCGTATTACGTTATAGTATACTACTAAGAGATTACATTTAAACAAAAAGTTTTTTACTTAAGTTGGGTGATGATTTAAAAATATCAAGCAGGTTAGCAAATCTAAAACGATCATATATTTTAATTGTGTAATAATAATACATGACATATCCAGAGGATGATAATAAAATTACAATAGAATTGTTTTAAAGGATAAGGGTAATAATATTCATTTTATACATTCAAAAGTTTTTATTAGTTTTATTGTTTGTTTGAATATTTTGCATAAAAATAATTTTCAGTTGTTTGGGCTTGAAAGTTTATTTTTAAAGAGTTGATAAAGAGTGGGCTGATTAGAAGATAAAGAAAGAGTCCAGTTGTGATGTTGTTCGGGTCCAGTCCAGTTTAAAGAGTCCAGCTTAAGAGTTTAAGAGTCCATGCCATGTCATCAATCTGTGTGATTGATTCACTTTAGATCTCATCTCTTGATTGCTTTCTATCCACACCGTTCGATCATTATAAGTGTGTTTGTTTGAGGAAGCTTCTAAGAGATATTATAAAAGGAGCTCCTTCTTTCTTTTTCTCAGTTCAGTCTCTCTTGTTTTAGGGGTTTTCTTATCTAGCTTTCATCTTTAAGATTATCCTTTGTAGCCCGCGAGTAGCCTGCCGCGAGCCACAATGTGATCCATCGAGATAGCTCGGCCCATAACGATGGTCAGCAAACGTTGCCGCGACGAAGCTCACGTGAGCTAGCGGGTGAAATTCCAAAAGTCTTGGCTGTTGGCAGCTAGCTAACAGTCAAAAATTAATTAAGGAAATTAAATTTTTGCTTGATTTTGATAAAATTACATGTATATATATATATTAGACCTGGCAATTTCAGCCCATCTAGTTGAGTTTGGGTTATTTTGGGTTTAAAACTTGATCTTGTGGGTTGAAATGGGTTTAGTATAGTTTTTCGAGTGGGTTAGGATGGGTAATTTTTAATTGTAGGAAATAAATATGTGGTCAGGGATCGGTATGTCAAAAAAACAAATGGGTTAGGATGGGTATTTTTTAGATAACCATATACAAATCTAAATTAAAAACTCACCTAACACCAAAAGCGTTGATACCTCATGAAAAAATGTCATTAAAAACAAAAAAAATTTATATCTTTTGCATTTGTTGATAACCCGGTCTGTTCGAAACCGTTTGGGTCGTTAACATACGACCAGGTCAAAACAACACGGGTAGTTAACGAGACGGATCTCATCTAAACAGTTCGAGTCGTTAGCGGGCTTGAACGAGATGAAACGGTCTTGGTCGTTACCGGGCCCGATCGGGTCGAAACAGTCCGGGTCGCTACCGTGCCCGACTGGGTCGAAACAGTTCGGGTCGCTACGGGACGGTCAGGTTGAAATGGTCTGGGTCGTTACCGTGCCCGGTCGAGTCAAAACGGTTCGGGTCGGTACCGGGCTCGGTCGGGTCGAAACGGTCCGGGTCACTACGAGACGAGTTAGGTTGAAATTGTCTGGGTCGTTACCGGGGGCCCGATCGGGTCAAAACGGTCTGGGTCGCTACGGGACGGATCAGGTTGAAATGGTATGGGTCGTTACCGGGGCCTGGTCGGGTTGAAACGGTCCGGTTGCTAAAGGGCCCGGCTGGGTCGCTACGGGACGGGTCGGGTTGAAACGGCCTGGGTCGTTACCTACCGCGAGCGATCGCCGGGCGCTAACCAGTGCCATGTAGGCGTTGACGTGGTAAAATATTATTCGATAAATCTACCATTAACCTCTACCCACAACGGATAGTCTAATAGATTGTTTACAGATTTGGTGTGTCTTCCTCATCTTGATACATCTTGTATCAGTGAGTTTCTTAGTCTGGTTGTTGAGTATGTGTTGTAGAGTTTGGGATTGTTAGATAGGTTTGAAAGAGAGTTGTATTTGTAGATTTGTTTATTGTTCCTGTTCAGATCTTTGAGTTTATTGTTTGATCGTCTTTGTTACAAGATTTTTGTGGTTCTTTTGTTGAATAAATCTTGTTTATGAGTTTGTGCTTTGATTCATGTTTGTAACAAGAATGGTACGTAGATGGTCCATCAAGCCACATTGCAACCCATTTTTTAATGACAAAACCAATCCTAGTAGACAAAGCTCCATAAATAGTTAAAATATTCCTAAATAATCATATATAAAGATATATACATGTTTAAACACAATGGTCGGAAAGAAAAAGAATAAATGCTTTTGATCGAAACCATTAGGGGTGTTCCTCGGTTTGGTTTTCGGTTATCGGGTTATTCAGGTCGGGTTACTCGGGTTTTCAGTTGATAACTGACCCAATATAGTTAAATGGTTATCGGTTATGGGTTAATTGGGTTTGGGTTTTTCGGGTCGGGTTAAAAGGTTATCGTTTAATGATTCGGGTGTTTGAGTTACATATTTCCAACCATTTGGGTTGCGTATTTTATCAATATGTGTAAAATTAAACCACAACATGGGCTAAAATATTTAGTTGCAAATTTGGCTACAAAACACTACTCCGATATACATAAAAATATGGAAACTGGATCATTTATTTGTTTTTGAATTATTCGGGTCAACCCGAATTATACAAAACTAATCGAAGACCGACCCTAAAGACTCTAGTCGGATTCGGGTGTGCACTTAATCGGGTTTGGGTTAATCGGGTAAGGTAGTTTCTCGGATCGAGCCACTTCGGGTTCGGATCGGTTATTAGTTATCGGTTAAAAAGAACACCCTTAGAAACCACCATCGGTTATGACAGTTTCATTGCTATGTGTTAAGCCATACAAGCTAAACATGTGATCTCTTCGTTCTATCAAAGGTAATTTGGTATCTTTTACAAGAACCTCATAATTTGGTATCTTTTACAAAGTCACAATCGGTTATGACAGTTTCATTGCTATCAAATTAAAAAAAGTTCCACATCTCAAAGGTAACCTTCGTTCTTCGCTTTCTTGTTCAAAATCAGTTATAAGGTACTTGTAAAAGATTTAGGAGACTTCGTTCGCTTGCGCTTTTATGACTTATTAGCGTTCGTACTCCGTAGGGCACTCAAACTAGTTAGGCAAATAGTTGTGAGTATTCCGTTTGCAAGAGGGTTGAAATAAATTGAGTAAAATAATAACGAAAAAAACAAAGAAGAAGACCGGACAATCGGGCCGTGCAGATGTTCTGTGATTGGGCCAAGTGTTTGTGGACTTGTAGGTGTATTTTGTGTAGGCTTGAACCCATGGTACAAAAATCACAAGCCCACCTCAGTTTGTAAGTCTACAAATCTACATTGGATTGTTGTTTTGCCAATAGTTTAAAATTAGTAATTTGTTAAGTTTTGTTTTAATTAAAAAATTTCTTGAATTATATAACTAATGTTAACATGCAATTTTCGTATTAAATTTAAGTTGTTTTTACTTTGACTAAATCTGTTTTATTTACCTTTTAAATTGAATGATTTCATACATTAGCCAACTTAAACAGTTTTAAATCTTATCTTGTGACAATTGAACATCTCATAGAGTACAATGCTGTAATTTGGTTCTTGATTTATTCAGAGTGTTAATTGTTTCATAACTTAACAAGATTTCATTATTAACATTGATCCTACTTTATAGTAGTAATAATCATATATAGCAACTATTGAAGGAATTGAGATTTTAGTATATGAAAGCAATGACAAATACTTAACGAACCTAGGGTTTGGGAGTCATGGGTTTTAAGTTTCACAAGTGACAGGGTTAGAGAAATTAGCCGGTAAAAAACTTGGAATAAAAAAAAAGATTCAAGAAATATAAAAGGAGAATACGAAATTATGAATTACATTCAAAATTTGGGCATTCAAATATGCATGTTCTAACTTGAT
>JAUTDX010005883.1:0-21032 GCA_030844895.1 Ambrosia x helenae
ATATCAATAAATCCTATGGGCTATGTCAATAAACATCGAGAGTATTTTGATATTATAGTAAATTAAAAGGACTTGTTAACAAAAAGCCGTCAAAAAGTTTACTTGTAAGAAAACAAATGTTATACGTCTTGTAGTGTATGTGGAAAACTGATATTAAAGAGAAGGTGATTTTAGGGTACACGACAACGGTGTAGACTTTGTAATAATGATGAGAAAATGCAATTTGCAAACCAACTTTTGGCAATTTTAATCTGGTATGCATCTTCAGCAATAAAACATAGATTTATATGTTATAATTTGTCTTTACATATTTATAGTTATCTAATATCAAAATATACGGGACCCTGAATTAAAGAAAAAATCAACTTGGCTATACAAAAGATAGTTAACACGAGTGTGTATTATTGAGGCCGAGATCGGCTATAAAAAATAAGTAAAACTGAGCTTGTATGTTGAGGTGGACGGCAAAATGATCATTGGCGGATCTTAGTGTATGAAAACCGGGCCTCGCCCGGTCTATTTTTTTCGTTTCGTAGTGTAAATTTTACCGAAAATTTCAAAAATTGTATATGTATCGAGTCCGGCCCGTCCAGATTGAGCCCGGCCATACCAGGTGTTTGGTTCAAAATCCGCCACTGAATATGATAATCCATATACCATCTAAATGAAGTAGTTAAACAATTGTATAAAACAAAATACCGTATAAAGCAGATCCACATGTCCCAACGTTCTAAATTGTTTGATTGGAAGTTAGATTATAGTTTAAACAATAATATAATTTTATAATCATTTCTAATACATTTGTTAAGTATATAAAATCAAAATAGGAAAATTGTGATGAATCCATCTAAGCCCCCCGATTTATAAAATAAAAAATAAAACTTTTGAAGATAATGGTTTAAAAAACATACGATGAATCTTAAACCAAGTAGGCATGAAAAAGTTCACATCATATCATTTGTCTAATCCATCCACACATGGCCTACATGAGGCTTGCATTTCAGTATACACGACACAATAAAATGGACCAGATTCACGTGTTCAATCATTTTTTTTAATTCTTTATCAATCGATATATATTGATATTGGATATTAATTTAAATATAAAGTGTTTTAATGTAAGGTGCAATTTAGTTCACAAAATATTTTGGAACGAATTAGGATAAAATTTAATAAAAATTTGATTTGCGTTTGGTTTATAAATTTGTGAACGAAATTAAAATGTAAAAACTTTTAAAGATAAGAGGTCCGCTTAGCTTTTACCGCTATTGTCTTGACTTCCTCTATCTGATCAAAACCGCTCCTCTTGCAAAGGCTTTTATGCCGATGTAGATTATTCCCTCACTGTAACCGGACTATGGTCTTCGTCTTCAATCAAGTCTTGAAACAGTTTTTTATACATTCCAGTTTTTAATAGTATAACTAAGGGTTGAATCATCAAAAAGATACATATGAATGTGTTATGATTTGAAATTGTTATGGTCATGAATGCTTTAATAATTACACTATTTTAGTTCTAATTTTCTTAATTTCTAGTGCTATAATAGTTCGAAAATTGATTGATAACTTTTCATGGTTAAGTCAACGTGGAATGTCATATTTGAGAAAGAGAGAATAAAGTGCTCTATAAAAACAAAAGAAAGTTGTTAATTTTGCAATAGTACCTTTATTGTATAAAAAAACATGTTACATTAGAACACTTTCTTATGAACAAATTTCCTTTTATATCTTCCCTGATGAAAGTTTTGATAGAAAATGAGTTAGATTTTAGGCGATCTAGTTACAAAAACTTGGAATACAACAAGTGTATTCGGCTACAAAAAAAGTTTTCTGTCACCCACCCAATAAACATGTATATAACCAAAAGTTCCGACTAAAACATAAATACGTCTTGAGCTTTGAGCTCTGGGTCAACATGTTTAGAACCAAGAGTTCAAGATCACTGCGAACATATCCATACCTTTGAACTGAAACACCTACTATTATCGGACCCAACAAATCATATGCCCTGGTTCATAAACTCTAGATATCTGCATCACCTCAACCTGACAAAAAATGTAGCATGACCAGTGGCGTATCCAGGACGGATTTCTAGGTGGTTCCTTTAGTAGATTTTTACTGATTTTCACTAATTTTTCGAAATTTCCACTAAATTTTTCAATTTTTTTGCCAAACCGTGGGAGTTCCTGGGAACCCCTAAAAACCCCTAGATCCGCCCCTGAGCATGACCTTGTAATTGGCAGGTGCCTGACAAACATGTTGCAGACACCATACCTAATCAAACTTGCTAATGCGGTGTAACAATAACAAACATTACACTATGTGCAACACAATTCATAACAAGAAATATCTTGTTTATAGTTTAGACAATGTGGCCACTTAGCCCTAAAAGATTGAGTGTCTTTCAAATTAAAAGCCTTAAGTATTCATTGGAAAACCATCTCTAACCTCTATGTTGGCTTCTAAACGAGATAACTTTAACCTTGAATTCTACAAACAACACGTAAAAACTTTTATCAAGAAAATGTCGATCACTTAGACGCTTCAAACCCAAATATCTTGCATGATATAATGAACATATATAAGTTAACTTTAGTTATAAAAAAAAAGAAATAACTAATATATATTCTAACAAAAAAAATAATAATAAATTAATTAAAATTGGATCCATACATGAATCAGGGGTATATGCCTATATGAATCCCCCTACTTGATAAAAAAAAATGGAAAAATGGAAATAAATAATCCCAACTATTAACTATTGGCCAATAACAGTCCCAACTACGAAAATCACCAGTATTGGTCCCAACTTTCGACATATTGGAAACCAACGGACCCAAACTAACGGAGTTAGCATCCGTTAGTGTGACGCTGACGTGGCATGCCACGTTGGATGCCACGTATGATCATTTTGCCACGTGGCATGCCACGTAGGATGCCACGTAGGATCATCTTGCCACCTAAGCATGCCACGTCAGCATCACACTAACGGAGTTAGCCTCCGTTAGTTTTGGGTCCATTGGTATCCAATATGTCGATAGTTGGGACCAATATTGGTGATTTTCGTAGTTGGGACTGTTATTGGCCAATAGTCAATAGTTGGGATTATTTATTTCCATTTTTCCAAAAAAATATATATATGTTAGACCCATTTCAGCATATCAAACAACTTTATGCATAAAAATTTCAGTTATGGTTGTTGAAAATACATGCACTGAACAATAATTTTTGTTATGATCAATTCAATTAATGAAAAGAATAGAAGCAAAAGGTGGTCACCCTAAGATTTGGATTTTTGAATGACAAAAAAGTTTGGGGTCCAAATGACATAAACAAACAAAAGCAAGTACAATCACTTCATCTCTCCTTTCCCCATCAAATATGGCTGGTGTCCCTCCCACCCATGATCCATGACCCCTTCATTTGCAAAAGGCCTGAGATTGGGACCCTTCTTTAGGATAGTTGGACCTCAATATATAACATATGTTTTTCATTTTTGTTTACAACTGTAATAGTTTCATTATATAATTTGAAGAAGTATATCTGTATTTTAGGAGATGCATGGAGAGTAAATGCATAAAATACAATCGACTTTGTGTTGATATATTATGGGGTTAGTAACTTTTAATGATTTGCATAAATAACTAAAGTATTTTTAATTTCTTTTCGTTAAAGTCCATCAACCACATTTTAAATCTAAAAGTCTTGTTAACTTTCACTAGTTACAAGTTATATGTTTTTAATTATATTTATATAATAAATGGTTTTATAAAAAACCGGCTAAGCCTGAAAAAATCCCAATATGAGACACAGCTGTCAGAAACGATAAAAAGTATACAAAAGTCAACATCACAAAGTTGTGCCCTACCTCCGGACAACTTATAAATAGGTGTTGAAACTCTCCATTTGAAGCATCCATATGACACCCATTCTCTCCCATTTTCTACCATCATCTACTACATCATTCTTCATCTTTTTTATCTTAGTTTGGTGTTGTCATTTCCCGACGACTTTCAGTTAGTGTTCATTGCTGAGTGATCACTCGCTAGGTATTATTCCCGTTTGTCTAAAATGCATTCTCGTTTAAGTTTGGTGTTGTTCATCTTTATAGCCATGTTTAGCTAAGTTCTCGCATCACTTGGGGGTATAGATAAACCCTTAATGACTTTTTTTTGTCTCTTTATTATGGATTTTTTCATTTGGTGTATGTTAATGACTTTAAGTAAACTTATCTTTGTATTGAAAGTTAATTCTAAAACAACCATTGCTTCATGTTTCCTTGATTCAAACATTCATGTCCTTACGTATTTATAAAAAACATGTTAATTGTCTGGAAATGGTTAGAAGTGTGGTTTGGGTTAAATTCTTTTCTTGTGCGCTGAGGTGGTATATTTAATCGTCCAGAAAATGACAGATTTATTCTTCAATTATATTTATATTTAATGCATTTGACCTCTATACAATAGCTTTCGTCTCAACATAAACAATAAAAACCAAAAACCAGATTAGCCTACACTGGTTTGGTCTTGAACAATGTTTACAATTCTAAAACGATGTTTTCAGGGTCGAAAAGAACATGTTGCAAACCAGTAAAGAACAGAAAACACACACTTACATGGTGTTTTCAGTGATGAGAAGAACATGTTTCCAAACCAGTCAAGGACAGAAACGAACACTTACCTGCTTTCTTTTCGTAGGGCCGAATCTTTAAATATAAAAAAAAAGTAATAACTTGATTAACCAAGAAAGAACAGATAAGAAACGGGAAACAGTTAAATAACTAATGACTACTGTGTGAATTTGTATCATGCAATGATTTAACATGAACTGCAGACACATTGCATACCTTAGTTCTTCACCAAGTAGTCAAAGTTCAATGCATTCTAGAAGAAAAAAAACATTCCTGACTTACAAAATCAGTCCTCAGACATAGAAGCTGATGAAAACAAGTAGCAAAACACACTTGCACAACTTTTTTTTATAACCTTTTCTCTGCTTTTTTTTCTTCTAATTAGGTGTTTTCAACATAAACATACAGGAAGGATCCTAAGGTTGTGATGTGATTTCTTATCAGACCTTTGAACTTAAGTTATATTTCTTGATTAATTTCCTTAACTTGAGAAAGAACGAGAATTTTACTAGCAAAAGGGGCTAAAGATGTAACCCAATAACAGGCAGTATGGAAAAGCCGGCCAGAAGCACATCTTTCAATCCGAGCCTTGAAGTCATGGCTTGTGAACCTTGAATCCGAAGACCCTAGGAATGTAATCTTGTGATGTCTTTTGTGGTTTGAGGTGTCCGTAGGTCATCAGGAACAAGTGAGGAAATGTTGACCCAAAATAGGCTCCATCAAGGTCTAGTTGCTGTTAAAGACAATGTTTCATGGCCCACATACAGAAAACTAAAAAGAAATATTTTTCTCTGTTTCAAGAAAGATGCCCACTTAAAAAAAACTTGGTTTTAAAGGTCAGATTTTTTAAAATACTTCCTTCCGGAAAAAAAAGGTAAATACCTCGCCACCCAAAAACCAAATATGGACACTGGTGATAGCTTACATCAAAAGGATACTGTCTTGAAACCTGGATTGAGGAGTATAGATATCTTCGCATTTTGGACAGAAAATTTTTACATTGCTTTGTCGAGAAATATCTGATTGACCGACAGGAAGACAGGGTTGACCACAGCAGTAAACTCTTGGGCATCTGCCAAATTCTGCATTCTTGTATTTTTCAAGCTGTTGAAAAGGATTAATTTTTCCAGTTATTGATTTGCAAATAATAACTTAAGGTTGACGAATGAACTCTTACCATGGCGGCCAATCCTTTGGTTGTCAAGATATATCGTACATGAATAAGACCATAAAGCATCTCTGCTGCTGATTCAATTATTTCATTTTGTTCTTCTGAAAACATATCACCTGCGTATATGAAATTGCAAAGGTGTGACAATCATGATCTTAACATATGAAATTGCATTAGATTATGATAAAGGTACTGTAGGATTCAAACAAACAAATTATGATTATCAAGAAATTGACATTATGAACATTAAGTAGAAGAGAGATATTTTGTAAGCAGAATTAGAACTTCATATTAGTAATTTGATTTAATTTATAAGTATTGTGACTATTATCCTCTTCACCCTCACTTTCTATCCTAGCTTAGTAAGTCCATTTATGCACTTCAACAATAGACTTACAATTTGAAATTTCATAATCACACGCTTCAACATGCAAGAATTACCCTCTCCAAAGTACCTTAGATACATAATTATAGTAATTGTAATATCATATATCTATGTCTCAACACATAAATGTTGTTTCATAAAAAAATGATGCTTTATTAGTAGTCTAAAAGTGCAACAGTTGATTTGATGCGTAGTTCAATTAGAGCTTTTGAATAATAATAAAATACCTAAAAAAATACCTTTAGAGATCAATAAATGAGAAAATCTGTAAAAAGCAATCTCATTAATATTTTTAATGGACTAATGGTTGCTACTAATTTGGTTTGGAATATTAATAATAAAACTGCTGCAATTTCTTTGAGAAATCCACAAAACAAAAACAAGCAATTTCCACAGTTTGCACACTGCTTAACTTTACCTTTACGCGATTCAATGAGGTAAATAGATTACTTAAATTTGATCTAGTCAAACTTTCCAAAGTTGCTTGGTGTTGAATGTTGATATCTTCTAAGTGTAGTATTACATATCTTTCCCAGTTCGCTTAGTCAGTCAGTTAAAAGTACTGCTTTTATTTATTCATAGTCCACTGTCTCCTGAACGTAATTCAGGGGTGTGTTTGGATAGCTATAATTATAAATGTCTTTTTCTTGGTTCTACATATCTAGAATATTCCTTGTTTTACAGATAATCTAGAATTGATGGAGAAAGTATCCATTATAGGATCCATCACAGAAACAGAAAATCAATACCAATTCCACCTAAAGAAAATTACATGCAACCCTGTGTCACAGTAGTACATGAAAATTTTCCTACTCAACAAGGAATCTAAAGAACAAATAGAAAAGTATCTGAAAAGTGAGCCATTGCTAAATGGGACATGGTGCCTGGTTAAAACAATTTTCTAATAGAGTGAAAGTAGATAGAGCGTAATAAATTTATTTAAAATTATCAAGAATTCAGCTAGTATTCAACACCAACAGTCCAACACCAACAGCCACAAGAACACAAGTGACCATCATATACTTAATACCAAAGGCCTAGTCATTCCCAATTGATCAAACATAAACAAATTAGTAACAGCCAATCGATAAAAGTGACCATTAACTAAAAAACTTTGGTTATAGTAACTGCTAAACTAGACCAAAAAGAAAAAGTTTAGACCTCAATAATCAAGTGAGAAGAATCACCTGCTAAATAAATGAACTTAAAAGTCATAAAAAGTTTGTGAAAAGCAGAAAAAAACAAGACTTGTTTGAATGTTTGTCAAAACCAAGGCACTGTAGAGTAGCTTATTGAGAAGAAACATATGTTTGAGTGTCATGTAACTAGGTCCAGTTATTTTATTCATTTTTGTCATATCGGAACTATTGTGTTCACTAGTGTTGGGAAAATCTTAAATCCTAACAGACTAGGTGAGGGTAAAGAGTATTCAAGTGGGTTAAAAGATAAAATTTGTTTTGGTTCAATCAGTTGTCGTTTATTTGAATTAGTAGGTTTATCTGTTATAGTTTACATAATAGAATAATTAGTAATCGAGTATAGGTGTTGAGTATGTACCGGCTAATGGTTGAAAAAATGGCAGTCAGCCCTAACCCTAATTTTATTTTTGGCAGAGAAAGGAATTTGGCAACCTTACAAACTATCAGCCAACTTAACTTTGTAGTGTTTCTTTGGCCCTAAGTTTAGTACTATGGTAACCCTAACTGTCTAGCCTACAAAATACATCCCCATGTAATTGTAGTTCTCGTCACCTCCAAAGTAAAAAGATAAGATGGTATCACTAGTTGCAGTCATCGACATAGGTCAGTTTAGACCGAACCACGTAAATCTCTGGTGTCCCTTTATTTTACTGTTTGCGGTGTTGTCTGTGTTCGGGTGTCGTTTTCCATTCTTTTTTGCAGTTTTCACTAACCCTGCTACCGCCACCAGCTTCCGCCGCCGCTGGTCCTTGTCTGTCAACAGTTGACCAGTCAAATCTAGCCAACAGCAGTGGTGTCACTGCTGCAGTTACGTTTATTTTTTCTTGTACGGTCATGATACTCACCCCCTAACAGAAGATTTAGGATTGGCCAGTTGGGTTTGTTTAAATATAAATAGCATGTAATCGGGAATATTCATGGTTCTGGTGTTTCCTGTTTTTCATCAATAAAAGTGTCAAGCATAGTTGTGTTCAATTCTTGTGTTTGTGTAACGATTGTAGGCAACAACTAAGACTAAAAGGTCTAAGAGATGGCAAACGAACCCGAACCCGTACTCGAACCCAAAAAAATCAGGACGGACATTAAGCTATGGGGCCCGAGTATGGAATTAGTAATAAAAAACTTCACGGGTACATGAGAGGTATGGTATTAGGTGATACCCGCCTGATAACCCAAACCGTACGCGTGAACATTTTCTTTTTTATTATTATTTTCCTTATCCTTGAGCTAAGCAGTTAATATCACCGATATATCCGCTATATCGGTCCGATATATCGGTTATCGGTCATCAACCGATATATTGATACCGATATTTTGCCCGATATTTTGTACCGATATTATCGGTGATATTGACCGATATTTGACCGATATCTTACCGATATTTGACTGATATATCATCGATATTCCCGATATCAGTATCTTTCTTATTAGTTCTTTTATTTGTCTTGTTTCTTATTGATGTTGTTAGTGTTTTAAATCTTAATTGTTAATTGTCAGTGTTAAATATTAGTGTTTAAAGTCTTAATAAGTTCCCACTTGCTACAATTGTTATTGTTTTGCATGTTGCAAGAGGTCAATCTGTTAATTGTAGGAGATTATATTTAATTGTTAGTGTTAAATTTCTATATATATGGATTTTGCATGATATAAAAATTACCGATATCCCACCGATATCTCACTGCGAAAACCGATATATCAAATATCGGTCGTTGACCGATAACCGATATTTTCCGACATTAACTGCTTAGTCCTTGAGTAATAGAATAATCTACTAGTTCACTGATTTTTAGTTTTTTTATTTCTAATTTTATAGGGAAATAAAATTATACAAAAACTTAAAATGTAAGAAACGTGTTTGGAAATCCCAACATGTATTTTTTTAACAAACTAATGGGTATGCCAGATACCGGCGGGTATCGGGTATACCCGATATCCGATGGGTACCGAGTTGGATATGGAACACGATTTTACAATCAGATATGGAATGAGAATACCAATATAGGTCCCATTGCCATCCTTGGTACCTACAACTACTCTCAAATTGCAAAAAAAGGATCATTGTTTATATCTTCACATATGAAACAAGAAGTCACTGGAACAAAATAAGAATGACTTCATATATAAGAACATCCATAGTTATTCTGTTACTTGTTAATAGATTATGAATAAAGGCATGAGTGGTTAAACATAACAGAACAACTAGTAGATGCAAACTAACATGATATGCAATTGTATCATGAAATTCAAAGACACGTGGTAAAGTTTCCACCTGAATTAAGAGAAAAGCATTTACCATGAGAGGACTCAACGTCCAGGATCAAATCAAGAGCATAATCATAATACGGAACTTGACTGCTCAAGCCACAGAGATTAAAGTCATCTTGGATGTAATTTTCATCAACTTCACAGAAAAATTCATTCCCGCGCAGATTGCAAAACACGATATCCAAGACGTGTCTTCTCCATCAGACCCACTAACATCTGACTCCTCACTATCTGTTTCAGATTCCTCTACTATGTTCTCTCCTATAGATGAAAAAAAAAATACATTTGACAACGTTGATCACACATTCAACATTGGAAAATCAGCAGCAGCAATAACCAAAACTAATAATTACAATTTACAGATAGATTAAGCAAACGGTAAGTGTCCACAATGAGAACATAAAATGGAATATTTCGACCAAAAATTCTCTGCTACCATCTTTTTACCTTATGCTCCATTATGTGGCCATAAAAACCAGAAGTACATATACAGAAGAAAACAGTCCCACCTCATACCACAAACAAAATTAAAAGATTCAAAAAATAAACCAACACAGCATATGTTAACTTCTGCCTAATATTCTATCTCCTTAATTCACCTCCAGCCTAAAAAATCTGATAGAATTTGAACTTATGCTTCATTACATCAGTGCTACACCCACCCTAAATTGGTCTCTTTTGTTTAATTTCTATTACATCTACAAAGTCCCATATCCTGTGCATTAACCAGAAAAAAACAACTTAACAACCTAGAGCTCAATCAGTGTTGTAAAAGTCGGCCAGGCAGCCGCCTAGGCGCCAGTCGGAGATCTAGGCGTTTTGGCCATTAGGCGGGCCTAGGCGGTGGTTTTTTTAAAAATTTCTTAGTATTATGTGTACATATCTAAGTATTTCTAAGTATTATGGGTATATTATCTTAACATATAAAAACACCTAAATTTGTGTGTGTGTGTATAAAATACGAATAAAAATACCAAAACGCCTAATTTCGCCGAGTCCCGACTAGTCCCTAGCTAGACGCCTAGACCTCACCGCCTGCCTAGAGCCTAGAGCCTAGCGCCTTCTGCAACATTGAGCTCAATCAGAAGTTTCAGAACCATAAGACTAAGCAGCTAGTAGCTCATAACCAACAAGAGCTCCAAGCTCACTCTTACAAACTATGTATGATAAGATATTCTCTACCCTAACAAGTGCATGAGTTTACAAACCAAAAACCTAAAATAGAGAGTAAAATAAAGAAAAAAAGAGAAAGATGAAACCTTTGGAGGGTTTGTTATTGGGAAAAGAAGACGACCTAGCAGAGAAAGAAGAAAGCTTGGAGTTAGCAGGAGAGGAACGATCTTTGTTGGCGTTGGAATTAAAAGCAGGTCTGGAACTGGTAGCAGTTGAAGATCGCTCCATTTTACCCTTGGATCCTGTTCCACCTCTCTCCTGTACATCCTCAAACCCTAGATTATTATTAGGGTTTGCCGATGGATTGGGAGGAGAAGACACTATTATTATTATTATTTATTAATTAATTAATAAAGGGATGGGTTTTGTTGTGTTTTGGTATAAAAAATTTCGTCGTATTGGGGTGGAGTGTGATAAAGAGATAGGCCGACTGACCGATGAGGTTTGGGGGAATATTATTGCATCGGCGGGAACAATAAGTTTCGGGATTTATCATCTGCTCATGGTTGTAGGACTCATACTGTGTCTCTCCAATCCTCGTGCATCCACTGATTTAACGTATGGGGATGAGCTCGGTATCAAATCGATTCTGATACTGAAAATATTGATACCGGATTTATTAAAAATTTGGTATCGATACCAATTTTCGCCAAAACTTGATACTAAATGCTCATCCATAATTTGATATGATGCCGATACATACAAAAAATGCATCTATTTTATCCAACCTAGGATTGATAAAACGGGTATATCAAAACCCAAAACGTTTGGGACAAGTATACCAATTTGATACATAACAAAAAATGCATCTATCTTTTAGCTGTCGATGATACTTTTTTTATATTAGTAATATATGTAAAAATCTTTCTTGAAAATTATAGCAATATCAATCTCAAATTAACTGGCATGATGGTTTCTTGGTGTACATAAAGTAAATAAACTTTTTGATTAATAAGTAAATAAAGTTATGTTCTTAAATAGACAAACAGTTTAAGTATAAATATCATTTTGAATGTTGATGAAGTCACTTTATGATATGTAGAGGGTGTTTGGGGTTGAATTTTGAAATAGATTTTTAGATTATTGTAGTTTAAAAACGTAAATAATCATTTTTTAGTGTTTGGAAAAGGATTATAAAAATAGATTATTTGCGTTTAATAGGTTACCAAAACGCAATAATCTAAAAGCGGTTCCACTCCTACTGCAACAAAACGCATAATCCGTTTTCAAAAAGTAATCCCAAACACCCTCATAATATTTATGATGTATTAGGAGGAAAAGAAAATCAAATTACGCTTGTTTAACCAGGTTCACATCTACATGTGGCGTCCGGATGTGCATATGTTTAAAGTACTGAAAATGTAATCAGGTATGAATCCATACAACTTTTTTCTGGATTCGTTGAAGCACTAACCAATATAATCATGTACTTGTAAGTTGTAACCAAATATGCCTAAGCATGTGTTTCCACACTTCAAGCACATTAAATTCTAACAAAGATGGTTACTAGATCACAAAAGATAACGATCTTGAATATCTTATGGGCCTTCTCCTAAACGTCACATCATAACCTTCTAGAAACATTGAACTTTTTTAATGACAAGGAATGACGTGCCAACCACCGTGACACCGAGCGCTGTGGCTAAGGTCGACTACTTGACCGCCGCTAGCCCTTGGCTCTTTCTGATGCGCGTAAACCTGACCTCCATCCGCCCGAAGGCACGACAGTGGAATAATCGGTAAAACCCCGTCTTCCATCCGAGTCGAACTGACGCCACTCGTATTCGCTCTTCATCTGGACACCACAAAAAAATAATAAGGAGATTGAGAATTAAACATGGGTCACAAGTAACACCAAGTCTTTTCCCAACCACTCATCACTACCCCATTGACAGAAACATTGAACTTGACATACATAAAATAAAATCAGGAGATATATATGTTGAAGGTGTGTTTAATTTTTATTTTACATTTCCATAAACAAAACAAATTCAAATACAATAATTTCTGTTGTTTATTTTTAAAATTTTATGTTACATGTCAATATGTCATATGGTCTCTTTTGAAGTTCGTGTTGTAAGGTTAGCATAAAACATTATGTTTCCCTTATTAACAAGTCCTTACTAAACTAAATCATCGTAATTATTCATTTATTTGACGAACTCTATATTTTATCCTTAACCAAATACCATGATCAAAAAACAGATTCTTTGATATTTGTAACACACTTGACCAAAATTCGTGTGTTGAGCATTTTCTTACCAAAAATAACCTGAGTTAACCAACCAAAATTTGTACGTTCATTCAACATAAAACATAAAATCCTCCTAACCACCAACATCCTCCCTCCCTCTCTTCCATCATTCTTGGATTACAATCTCCGATCATGCCAACATTGTAATCTTACTCAGAAATGCATTCTACAACAGGTGAGATTATTATTATTATTATTATTATTAATTCATCATCATCCTAATGGCGAAAGGCGGTTACGCGCAAAGCTGCGTCGAAGCAGCCTGTATACACTAGCTAACATCCGTTCTAAACCATCATACAAGAAAGAAGCTGCCAAAGCCGGAGACTTATCAGGCTATCCCCGTGTCATACCCGTTAACCAACCCACGGTCCAAACCGACACATCTCCACCTATGTTTTGCAATAACTATATCTCCACCACCAAATACACCTGTTTCAACTTCCTCCCCATTGCCTTGTTTGAACAATTTAACCGTGTTGCAACTTCTACTTCCTCGTTGCAGCCGGTTTAACCTTCACCGATTACGCCCCTTTGACTGGCCTAGCCAAGTTGTCCCCTTAGCTTTGGTCGTTGGCTTTAGCCTTTCCAAGGAGTTGTATGAAGATCTTCAAAGACATTGCCAGGATATCACTGCTAACTGCCAGAAAGCCGCGGTTCATGTAGGCAACGGTCTGTTTGAGATTAAACAATGGCGTGATGTTTGTGTTGGTGATATTGTTAAGGTTCACAAAGATGACTTCTTTCCTGCTGATTTGTTGTTGCTTCAATCTAGCTATGAAGATGGCATGTCTTATGTTGAGACTATGAATTTAGATGGCGAAACGAATCTAAAGGTGAAGCGCGCTTTGCAAAACTTGTCGTTCCCAACCACGGATGAGCCGGATAAAGCTATGCATTTTAGCGATTTTCGCGCTGTCATTCGTTGTGAGAATCCTAACTCGAATCTTTATACGTTTTACGGGTAATTTGGAATACAATGGTCAGATCTATCCACTTGATCCTGCTCAACTGCTGCTTAGAGATTCAAAGCTTAGAAACACGGAGTATGTTTATGGTGTTGTGGTTTTCACTGGTCAGGATACTAAAGTCATGCAAAACACAACTCAATCGCCTTCGAAAAGAAGCAAAATCGAGCTCCAGATGGATAAGATCATATACTTGTTATTCGGGCTGTTGATTTTCATCTCGATTGTTAGTGCTTCGGGTTGTGGTTTGATGGTTAGGAACACAGTGAGGTTATGGTGGTACTTGATTCCAGAGGTACCTGGAGACGATTTTGATATAAACCATTTCTTTGTTTCGGGTTTAAAACATCTTGTGACCGCGCTTATGTTGTATGGTTATCTTGTCCCCATTTCGCTCTATGTTTCGATTGAGGCAGTGAAGATTCTTCAAGCGAGATTTATAAACAATGATCTGCAATTGTATGATGATGTTACTGGGGTGCCAGCGAATGCTAGAACGTCGAATTTGAACGAGCAGTTAGGGCAGGTTGATACAATTCTTTCGGATAAAACCGGGACGTTAACATGCAATCAAATGGATTTCCTCAAATGTTCAATTGCAGGGTGTCCGTATGGGAAACGGCTCAGTGAAGTTGAACTCGCGGCTAAACAAGTTGCTGCACAAATTGAGTCACATGATACAGAACCTTCAGATGGGAGTTTGAGTGATGATACTGCATCTTTAGAACCATTACCATTACTGATGATGGTAATATTAACAAGAAATCGTCGATCAAGGGGTTTAGCTTTCAAGATGATCGTTTACAAGGCGGGAATTGGGTAAAACAGCCAAATGCAGATGTCATATTATTGTTTTTTCGGATTCTTGCTGTTTGTCACACAGCGATACCCGAAGTGAGTGAGAAAACCGGGGAGTTGACTTATGAAGCGGAGTCCCCAGACGAAGGTGCTTTTCTTGTTGCAGCTCGAGAATTCGGGTTTCCAGTTTGTTAAGAGGACACAAAACAGTGTCGTTGTTCGTGAGCGCCTTTCGATAGATAAAGAACCTGTTGAGAAAGAATACACCATCTTAACTTTGCTAGATTTCACTAGCAAGAGAAAACGAATGTCGGTGATTTTACGCGATGAAAGCGGTCAAATTCTTATGTTTTGCAAAGGCGCAGATACTATCATATTTGATCGATTAGCAAGTAGCGGTAAAATGTACCTAGAAGCGACAACAAAAAACTTAAACGATTATGGCGAAGCTGGTTTACGTACGTTAGCCCTTGCTTATAAAAAGCTTGAAGAAAAAGAGTACTCGGATTGGTATGAAAAGTTCCATAAGGCGCAGATTGCTAGCGGTCCAAATAGAGAAGAAGTTTTGGAAGAACTGTCTGATGTCATGGAAAGAGGACTAACTCTAGTAGGTGCAACTGCTGTAGAGGATAAGCTGCAGAATGGAGTTCCTCAATGTATAGATAGATTAGCTTTAGCCGGTCTCAAGATTTGGGTTTTAACCGTGACAAAATGGAAACCGCGATCAACATTGGGTTTTCGTGTAGTTTGCTTCGACAAGGAATGAAGCAAATTTGTATTGTTGTGAGTGCAGAAATCTTAGCTGAAGCTGCTAAAGATGTTGTAAAGGAGAGCATTTTATCTCAAATCGCAACTGCGATGCAAACAATCCAAAACAAGAAAGAACCTCATGAAGCGTTTGCGTTGATCATCGATGGTAAAACATTAACATACGCTTTAGAAGACGACGTGAAGTTTAAATTCTTAACCTAGCAGTGAACTGCGCGTCTGTCATATGTTGTCGGGTGTCCCCAAAGCAGAAAGCTTTGGTGGTCAGGTTAGTAAAAGAAGGGACAGGAAAAAACAACTTTAGGGATCGGTGATGGTGCAAATGACGTTGGTATGATTAAAGAAGCGGATATTGGAATCGGTATTAGCGGGGTGGAAGCATGCAAGCGGTTATGGCTAGTGATTTCTCAATCGCGCAGTTTCGGTTCTTGGAAAGACTCTTGATTGTCCATGGACATTGGTGCTACAAGAGAATCTCAAAGATGATATGCTATTTTTTCTACAAAAAACATAACTTTGGCCTTTACATTATTCTACTTCGAAGCCGAAACAGGCTTTTCGGGTCAGATGCATTATGATGACTGGTACATGTTGCTTTACAATGTGTTCCTAACTTCATGTCCAGTTCTTGCACTTGGAGTATTGGAGAAAGATATATGTGCAGAATTCTGCCTACAGTTTCCTGCACTATACCAACAAGGACCAAAAAACCTGTTCTTCGATTGGTACAGAATAATCGGGTGGTTAGCAAATGGCGTGTATGCCTCTTTCGTGATCTATATCGTGAATATCCGAATATTTAGTCCTGAATCGTTTCGTAAAGAAGGGCAGACAGCGGATATGTACGTCATAGGCACAGCTATGTTCACAAGCATCATATGGGTAGTGAGTGTTCAGATATTTCTCATATCGCATTACTTGACACGAGTCCAGTTACACACGATCTGGGCAGCATTGTAGTGTGGTACCTAATCGTTTACATCTACGGAATGATGCCAGTGCAATGGTCAGCTGGTAACATATATCACCAACTACCTGAAGTTCTTGGACCTGCACATAAATTCTACTTATCGACGGTCTTTGTTACGATACTATGTAACCTGCCGTACCTGATGCACATATCGTATCAAAGATGTTACAATCCAGAGGATCATCATGTTCTGCAGGAGATGAAGAACATGAACAAAGACGTGACAGACAGGAAGATGTGGAAGAGAGAACAATTTAAAGCGACACAAGATACAGAGATAGGTCTATCAGCAAGAGTGGATGCTATGAGAGTTATGAAAGGAAAAAAGACTAGGAAGTATTCATCGCTCGCTAATAGTTCTTCTAATTCGACTCCTATGGCTTACTGCAAGATCTTCTGTCTGTTTATAACAATTTGCAGGCAATGTATCTAGTATCACTGCTAGAATCTATGAAATGAGTCTATTTGTACAGTTAGAGCAATGTATAACTCTGTTTTACGACTGAAATACGCCATTAAATATGAGATCGATTGTTGATCTCGAAGGTTTACCTCAAAATATTCTATCTACTTCACGGTTTTTGGTTTCGACCAAATAAGCCTTTAAACCGAGAAAACTGATATCTAAACAGTTGCACAGACAGTAAAAAATTTAAAACATGAAACATTCCAGACTCGGACGAGGTCAGGTGATCAAAGAACTAAATATATTAAAAGATTTGAAAAATAAAAATATATGTTTGATTTGGGACACTGGATTCTGTCATATCCCATAACTAGTGTTATATTTAGATTTTTACTGTAAATATGCTGTTTTAGTGATTATTTATGTATCTTTATACTGATGATTGTATGTGATATTTATCTTGCTAAAAATGTTACAGATTTAAACAATCTGAAACTATTAGAATTGTACTTTAGTTTTTAGATATATTAACTCGGCTTTCCAAACTGAGTTTTGGGCAATGAGAATCCAAGGGTGAGTAAATTTTAACCGTCTAAGCTTGTAAACGAGGATCCAGTCCGTACTAGAAACACACAAGTGCCCGATCGTTAATGAGTAATATACCTAATGGCTAATGCAGATGAGGAAAGATGATATTCAACAATCAACAACTTTATAAACCAAGGGAGCTATTGATTGTACATATACAAAAAAATGCTGCAGTTATTTTTTCTTTTTGTTATTAAATTTTGTTGGGGTTAAAAATGTCATAAACCTCCTCTATCAACACATTTACTAGTTATAGTTATGATTGACAAGAACAGAACTAGTTAAGGTTTTGTTCATGCCTCCTTTCATGATGCAATCTCTTCAACTTGACTATTGAAAACAAAGCTTGGAAATGTGGTTGTGATTTCCCTGCATTTGACAAAACAATATGTCAAAATAGGCTTTGCGATTCAAAAGGGGATAGCGGCGCAGCTTGTTTGCCCGCTTACCCACCATCCTAAATGTAACTTGTTTTGTCTTGGTAATGGAATATAACGTAATAAACAATAAAAAAATATATGTCACCCAAATAATATTATCGTCTATTGACATTTTTTGTACTATTTACAATTTACCGGTTTATGTTTCGTCGTTTACATTTTAACCCATATGTGTCGCACGTACTTAAGTAAGTAAGCGTCATTATCTTCAACAAGGAAGGGTTTTTGGTAACAAAAGCCCGCCATTTCTGATTTGTCTATCTTTCCATCCCGGTTTCCATGTGCCTCTAAAAATGTCTACTCAAAGAAAACAAAAGCATACAAGTCATACCATAGACAGTTACATTGATTAGCATACTTTGTTTTTATATGTGGTACTGATGTTGGCTTAAAAATGTCACTAGCAGCAAGAACAAACTCACATTGTCCAATATTGTCTCAATGGAATCATCAGCGAGTTTCAGTTCAGACTCATGTAAAAGAGCTATTAGCATTTGTTTAACCTGCAAAAAATGCAGATTAAGCTCTTCAACCATGGCTAAAACCATAAGTTCTTGAAGAAACCGGACATCAAGAGCCGAACAAAAGTCCTACTAATACACCTTAAGGTGATTAGGAGACGACTATGATAGAGAAGAAAATTACTATAAGTTACTACAGAAAAGTAAGCATGCCATTACTGGAAAAAGATATTAGTAGACATTAAAATTAAAAAAAAAAAATCGACATACCCCTTGGCGCTCAATGTATCCTGTTCCATCCAAATCATAAAGCTTGAACGAAACTAACCAACAGCAAGGTTATAAGATCAATGGTTGTTTTTTAATTCATGTAATCATGTCTAGTATAAGAATAGTTTAACTTACAGTTGATTTTTTCTTCTAGAGGAGCATTAGGGTGGAACACGTTTAGTGATCTAACAAAGTCACCAAATCGAGTACCCCTTCTGTTTAACGTCAAAAAGAGCAAAGATCTGCAGTACATAAAGCATTTGAAGTGTTGGATATCACAAACTATTAGTACATTACCGTTTAATCAAAAGAATATTATGGATCATGAAAAAGTAAATTGGAGGAACATCATACCCTGTTTGCAAACATATTATGTTGCTTTTTTTTCTTGAACATAGCTAGTTTGGAATTCTTCCTGCACAAGTAGAGAAAATGCATAATTTAGACATGTTCCTGAACATATGTTGAGATGAACTAATGAACAATGAAAAACAACCGCGACATCATCAGTGCTGCATATAATACCTTGCTTATTAGTCCATCGTCGACTACAGAACTACTTATGCTCTTGAATAAATCAAATAGCGCTTCCACTTCACTGACACTGACTGCATATAGAAAGTTAATCATGAATCAAACAAAAACACACAATCCATTTCTATAGCTTAATGATTATGTGAAATCAAACTTACAAGCTGTTTGAGAAGCAAGTTTCCTCGGATCTTCATACGCAGTAACTAGATTTCCATGGAAGAATGAAAACATCCCATTGACACAAGAAAGCTCGCGCAGAATCACAAAATCATCTCAACCTTCACCAAATCACAATATGAAGCCCAAAGACAACAAAAATTGATCAGTCAACAATAACACGAATTTATGCATTAACCAAACAAGCTTGTTATGATTAAATCTTTCAAAATTTCCATCAACTGAGAATAGACTTAGGGGCTGTTTGTTAAGCCTCTTAATGAGGCTCTGAACCATTTAGCTCGTTTGTTTCAGCTTTGAATGGAATGTTAAGGCTGAACCATTAAGATTTGAGATGTTGCTGAACCTTAATGAGACTCTCCTACCAATGTGGGATAAGAAAATTTACATTAAGAGGTCCAACTTAATGATTCAGCACTTAACCATTAAAGACCTATTAACCATTCAGGCCTCTTAATGATTCAGCACTTATTCACCAAACGGCCCCTTAATACTAAGTTCTATTATCATTAATTATATGTGACAACAAATAGAATCCAAAAAAACATAATAATAAAACTAATATCCAATACAAACAAACAATTCAAAGAAACAAGATCAACATTAGAGACAAATTAATAGAACAAAAACAATCAATTATCCTAAATCCATCAATGTATGAGTATATATATAAATCCATAGACAACGATAACATAATGTATCATGCATGCATGCAAACAATATGATAAAAAAATAATTAATCAATGCAGATTGAGAGGTTGATATACCGGCAGGGAGGAAACGAGCGCCCAAACGGAGAGATGAGGTATTTTTTAGACGTCGGAAACCGAGAAAAGAGAGATTAATGTGTGTCAATCGGAATGGAGATGACGCCCGGTGAAAACTTAATTGGCTCGTCGACAATTATATATGTGAACATACAAATATATGTATATATATAGTTACTAGTTTGTTTAGCGACGTGACTATCACGTGATATTTCAATCCCTTGGTAAGCAAGTAATTAAACAACATATTCAAAACAGTTTTATAAACTGGACACGTACGCTAATTTAGATCGTCTGTAGCATCATTCACACATCAGCATCACTAAATTAACCATCTTCAAATGTTTGGCTAAAAAAGTACGTACACTCCGGTTAACTTTCGACCCGTTTTACTTTTAGGCTTATGATTTTATTTATGTGTTGACCCGCGTGGTGGAAATTGTGGCCTTTCATGGTAATACCGTATATGTTGGCCTCAATCTTCACAATTGATATTGAAACATAATGATGAAACAAGAAATTATGATTCAAAGAACTTCATGTTAATTGAATGAATGTGGATGATGCGATTACAACTTGAAATACATGAACTATATACACTAATCTAAGAGACACCTTCCAACGGTCATTACAACTCTTCACGAATAGTCGTTGTCTCTTCCTTTGCCTGATCTTGGCCTTTGATTTAATCAACATGTCTTTTGATGAAGTGGTGTGTCTCCTTGAAGTCATAACCTTGATGTATGTGATGCCGATATCCAACGCTCCACATGGATCTTCTTATTCACGAACCTTGCTCCTCACTTGT